>OY855906.1:17717160-17769660 GCA_963693305.1 Meandrina meandrites
CTTCGCCTCATGGGCTATTGACCCGTAGTCCTTACGGGCTACGGATCTAATTGTTAAATAGTTTATAAGTTAACATCAACACGTTAGCGTAAAAGAGGCCCTTTTTAGTGGTGTATTCTTTTATATACGTGGAAAGTTTCCTAACATATCTTAACACATCACCACGAAACCCTTTCTGAGATATATACACAACAACTATGTAGAAGAAATGCAAAAAGGTCAAAGAATAGAAAACTGTTCTTTAAACCTCATTTCAAAATCGACTCAGTTCAAGAGGATCCGTTTAAGTTTGCAAGTTTCGAATGGTGTCCGAAGAACGATTTCGTAGCACTTCTTTAGTCTCGAACTGCCTGGGAAGCTGTAGACCTGCTCCAAGTTCACAATTCATAAATATTGCGTCATGTTTGCAACTCGACTTGGTTCAGTCAAAGGGCGGATAACGCTATTAACCCGCTGGATGATAGCGTCACTCTCTGTGAGAAGAGGCAGAACTGACGAAAGCCTAAAAGCCTAAAGCTCTTCTACAGTGAGCGCCGGTCCAAAAGTAATTGCGTGATCTTTTAACATCCAGACGGTCCGGGGCATGTTAATTCTCAGTCCCGGAAAATTTTACTGTTTGCTAGCCACCCAATCCTTTCTTGCACCAAATCCGTCTCTGCGATTGAAGAAATTTTAGCAAGGTAGATTTTCTTTCGTATCCTTTTTTAGTTCTCACTTGAAAGTGGCCGAATTCTTGGCTGTAGGCGGCGTTTTAGATTTTTTTCTACACACCAAACTGAAAATAACGACATCAAATGAAAAAATCAGACCAAGAAGAATAAATTACTTTAAGAGAGAAATAGAAGACTATTGAAACTTCCAGGTGTACTAACATTTCAGATAAACAGAAATCAGAAAAGTTGAAAGTCGAAAAAGTCGAACAAGACAACCGAAACTTGGCTCAGGGCGTACTTGCAATTGAACGAGTGGGCCGACAGCAACAAACAATAATATCCGCACCATTCGCTGCTAAGAGAAAACTTCCAAGCCCTTTGATGTTACGGGTACGAGTCATAAGTTTCAAACTATAAAGCATTTTCATACCAGGGTTCTGTGGGTCACATTTAAGGCGAGCCTCAGTAAGCTTGTATACAGCTATTTCAATTAACGTTTTCGGATTAAAGCTTCAAGGCTATGCGACAAGACCGAATGGTGGACTGGGTATTTACTGAAATTTTGCATATCCGAGTGTAGAAGAAATCTAAAAGTTGTATTGTTGCTTGTGATGTATTTTTTTCCTTTTCGTGAGACCTGTTTTTGTTTTAGTATCTTTCCTTTCATTACTACGTGGTTTGGAAAATTCTTGTAAAAGTTAGTGTGGCTAAAAATACCTTTTTTTCACGTATAAATAGAAAGAAAAAGTAAAACGTCTCGTTTGCTATATCGTTATATCTCATTAGTATTCAGCACGTGCAGGACCTTCTACTTCAGCCCACACAGCCCATACATGCAGTTTTTGTCGCATAGGCTTGAAGCCTTGATCCGACAACATAAATTGAAATAGCTGTATGCATCTTACCTGAAACCAACGAATTCATTGCAAAGAGTTATGAAGTTAAGATGACGGGATATAAGTTTGCTGTGGATATACAGACTAAAAATTTTTCTTGTAGTACTGAAGGTCCGTTCAAACGAATTTTTCTTCTGCAGTGTTACGCCTTTTCTGCAGGGATGAAACAAACGCGCATTATCTATCTTATTTCTCTCTAAAAAAAAAACTAGCTTTGTGTCCAAGTTCGTCAATATGGATTATATAGCCTGCAGTAATATTTTGCTGAACTGAAACGTTCGCACATTGAACTGAATGCGACTCCATTTAATATCAATTATAAAAGCTTAATGAAAAAAATCACACAACAAACAAAGAATCAATACAATGTTCTTTCGTAACGCACGCCTGGCTTGGTACAGATGAAGTTTACGATATTTCCTGTAGTGAGTTGTCTATTTGTCTGAGTTCGGGATTTTTTTCGACTGGAATTGCGACATTCATTTTTTCTGTTTTATGAGCCAGGTCACTGACATGAAATTTTTCCCATACCTGACTTGAATTTTTTTTCTCAATATCAAGAATGTAGTAGCGACTGTTAATATAACAATCACTATCCTCGATATCAAAAACCAAGAATAGCAACTATTAATATAACAACCATATTTTGATCAGCGTTTTATTTAATATCAGTGATAAAATCAGAACACCATTGGAAAAAAAAAACATGCCACCATTATCGTACGGTGTTTGTGTAAATACATTTACTCTTATTTTTATCTTATTTGGTAAAAATGAAAAAAAGCTGACACGTTTAGATAATGTCCATGGGAACGCAGTTCGTTTGCTCTTTTACTATTTAGGATTAAAAGTTCCTTCGTTTTCAGAAATCTTCTAGCCAAATTTAAACGCAGATTGTTTAGCAAAAGTTGTCTTTCATCGATAAGTAATACTACAAAAATACCTTCATCTTGGTCGCAATTTACATTTATGTGCTCATTATCGCTAGTTGGTTTCCTAGCAACTTGTAAACATGTACAAACGCCAAATCAATATGCTAACAATGTTACAAAATGTTTTGTCAAAAGTTGAAAAAAAAAATAGTCCTTCTTTTCTTGCTTGGACTTCTTGGTCAATTTTGTGTTCAAAACTAAGGGCCTGTTTACAAGCAGGTAGGGTAACCCTAGTGCCAGGGTTACCCTTGCAAGAGGGTTACCCTAGCGCTCCCACATTTCTTCTTTTTTTTTATTCGACGTATTTACAAGGCAGCTAGGGTTACCCTAGCGCCAGGGTAACCCTAGCGCCTTGTAAACGCTCTGTTAGGGATAACTCGCCTACCCGGGACAACTTTATTTTGGCTCCAAGGAGCTAAATTTTTTTAAAACTACCGACAAAAACAGTGTCGTATCTTTGCACTGGAACGGAATTATTATCGAATAACAGGTTCTTACGACAAAGGGGTCGACAAAATTTTTGGCACATGTTTGGCGCTGCATATGTGAATTCATTCCATAACATAATTATTTATAGTTTCTCCGTCAAACGCGTTACAACTACAAAACAATTAGTGCTTGGGACGTTAATGAGCTTGGAAACTGAAATAAGATTTTACTGGAACTGATAAACTGCGTAAGTAAAACGAAAATCGGTTTTGGCGCTTAGATTATTACCCGTTACATGCTATATTTACAAGGTTAACTGATTCAGAAGCGTAACCGGTGTAAGTTGACCCGGGTAGTAGGGTTACCCTACCTGCGAATTTTTGCTTATAAACCCGGGCTATCTTCTAACCCTCTTGCTAGGGTAACCCTAGCACTAGGGTTACCCTAGCTGCTTGTAAACAGGCCCTAAGTCTAATTTGCATTCATGATATGTCCACCACTATCGTTTGTCAGCGAATAATTCTTGTTTGTAACATGCCTGGATTGACAGAAATGAAATCTTTTCTCATAAAAGAATCGTGTTGCCTTGAAGAAATTGAAGTAATGTTGATCTGCCAATTAAGCTCGCAATTCTCGAACACGCGACTTTGCATCCCGACTCCACTGTTGGGTTCTTCGTATTCGAGTGTGTATCTGTCTGGGTTGGCGAAAAGGAACGAAGTATATTTGTTGTCCATCTCTGTGTAATCGACAAATGAATGAGATACAAGACGAAAGTTAAGGAGAACTAGGCAATTGCGAAGGGAGAAGAAAAGAAAAGGAACAAAGCTGATTCTGCATGAAATGAATGAAAGGCCTGGTATAATCGAAAATTGACTAAATAAACAACTTGCTAGCCACAAATCAAAGTAGCATTCTGAGGGGTCTGGGTGGAGAAGTAAAATTCGCTTGCAAGTTTCCGAGGTTACTCACGTAAGAAAGACCAGAAAATTTTTGAAGCATTAAATTTTAATTTACGCGCGGAATTTTGGCAGAATATTCTAGACACATCTGATATTTAAGTGGAGGGAGGATTTTATGATTTTATGATCTTATACATGCACACAGGCATACAACTGGTCATATACATGCAACGGTTTAACCTCATAAACAACTTACAAACACTGAAAATTTGTGCGAAAACTACAGACATCAGATTGTTTCTGCGGTAATGATACTGTTAAGTTTAACTTAAAAACTTTTTTTTTTCAGATCAACAACAGGTTCGTGGTTTAAGTAAACAACTTTGCGCTACTTTCCCTGAGAAGGACGCCATTATTTATATTACCGGAGCATAAAGCTAAGGATTAAATTCCAACGAGGGATATTATGAGGAAAAATCTTTAAGGATAATATTGATAGCTGTTGTAGATGTTGTCGTAACTGATATGAAATTTTTTTTAATCCACTGAAGGAATCAGAATAGCATACATTCTAATTAAACAACAAAAGTAACAACAACAACAGCAACAACAACAACAATAATAACAAAAAATAACAATAACAACAACAACACCGGCAAAGCAAATAACATTCGTATACTGTTGGACGTTTTACATTGTACATTGTCTACATGCTAAAGCATGAACTGTGAAACGCGTTTTTGTTTTATCGCCCTTTCTGGTAGTGTTGCTGATAAAGGCTTGCCCGTTTTGATCAGAGATAGGTAAATTTCGATGTTAGGTAATAATTTTATAGCGGCTGCGCGCAGACGCCTTTGCGGAAATAGGAGACGTCTAGCGCAGCGCGCGGGCTCATTTTTCCAGTAAAAGACAAAAAAAAAACAAAAAAACAAAAAAAAGGGAAACAGGAAGTAAAGTACATTTTTAATTGAATTGAATATTTTCACTCCTTTGTAGGAACTTATTAACATGATATTTGATGTAGTTGTTTGTTGTCAGCGGCTGGAAATCAAGTCATATAGATAACAACTGAATACCTCTAGATCGAGCTATGATCTACAAGAAATGTGCTAATGGTTTCCAGGTTTTCTTATATGCAGCATTTGCCTTTTAGGGCACACCCTAAATGTCTTCTCAGCTTGGTGGAAAACAACAGGTCAAGGCCATTCTCTCTAGACAGGAACTGTTAAGGTATTCAGTGCAGTAACAATAGCAATAATGACTCATCTGGTCCTCCCTCCCCGCCGCCCCCCCCCCCCGCCCCCCCTCCCCATTAAATACTATAAATTGTATAATTGTGAGTAGATTACCCCATAAAGAATTCAACAACAGCTGAAAAAATAAAGCTCTGACAAGTTGAAAAAGTAATTACAGCGATGAAAACGAACTTTTAAAAAACGTTGTACTCATCGTTAAATATATACTTTGTACTATTCCACCTGCAGGTTAACGCATTTTGAGATCTTCATTGATCAGTCTCTCTTTTCTTCTCAATTCCTTTGTTTCTTTTATCGGTCTTATGATCAAATAATGACTGGTTAAAACTACGTGACAATTCATGTAAGGTAGCGTGGCCGAGTGGTCTAAGGCACTGGTTTAAGGCACCAGTCTCTTCGGAGGCGTGGGTTCGAGTCCCACCGCTGCCAAGGTTCTCTTTTGCAGTAATTGAATAAAAAATGTAAAACATTTCGGAATGAGGTGTCAGATAATTAACGTAAACTTCGAGAATAAGTTGATTTCTTCTATTCACAAAACTACATTGCTGTGGGCTTCTTGACAATTTAACTATAGAACTATCTGGCTAGATAATTAGAAGTATTTATTTCATATAAAAGGGGCCTCCAAAGAGATTAACACCTAAATAATAGAATACGACCATTAACTTAAAGGTAACAATTTTTGAAGGGTCAAGGATGTCGATTGTCCGGGATCGACAGTTACGTCCTATTAAGATTAAGACGGATAATGAATCTAACCTTCGCCAGGAAAAACTTTTGAACAAGGCTGAACTTTACAAGATAGTCTTTTAGACATGTACTTTAAAAAGCGGTTTTAAGATTGAAACACTTTTACTTCATGATTTCTTAAGTTTTATCGGACTGAAAACAACAGCAGGAAAAATTCCTCATGATCAGAAACAAAACTGGTCACAAATATCCAGTGACACATGTCCGGTAGCGTGTCCGAGTGGTCTAAGGCGCTGGTTTTAGGCACCAGTCTCTACGGAGGCGTGGGTTCGAATCCCACCGCTGCCAAATTTACTTTTTGTGTTTTGTGGTCCGCTTTTGCTTTTTTTAAAATTAGTTCTCACAAGTTTATATCTTGCTCTGCATCGATCATTTTTTCTTATTGGTCTGAAATCAACTGCAGGAAAAAAATTCCTCATGATAAAAAAGAAACCTGGTTACAAATATCTAGTGTTACATGTCCGGTAGCGTGGCCGAGTGGTCTAAGGCGCTGGTTTTAGTCACCAGTCCCTTCGGAGGCATGGGTTCGAATCCCACCGCTGCCAAGTTTATTATTTTTAGTTTTTGCAATTAATGCCATAAAAAACTACAAAACTGAGATGTGTTAACTGTAACGCGGACAGTCATGGGGAATTAGTATCAACACGTTTCATGGGGTCCGCTGCAACTTTTCCAATTTGTTCTCACAAGTTTACTCTTACTCTGCATCGATCATTTTTTCTTTATGAGTTTAACTGGTCTGAAATCAACTGCAGGAGAAAATCCCTCATGATCACAAACCCAACCTGGTTACAAACGTCCAGCGATACATGTCCGGTAGCGTGGCCGAGTGGTCTAAGGCGCTGGTTTAAGGCACCAGTCTCTTCGGAGGCGTGGGTTCGAATCCCACCGCTGCCACGGTCATCTTATTATTGTGGTTGTGATAACAAATAATTTATAGGGAACTGGAACTTACCTTTTTGCGCGAATACAGCAGCTTCAATTTTTATTTTACACGGAGGGCCGAGTTTTACCAGCCGTAACTGATCGCTCATCAGAAATTTAAAACAATAGTTCACATTGAAAAAGAAAAATTTTTTCCCGGACCTCCGTGAAGCGCAAAAATATAAACCATTTTCAGAATAAATAAGTTTAAACACAATATGAACTAATGAGCTGAGGAGCTAAACCCACTTGACGATGCCCTGGGAACAAGCCTGCAGTGCTCAATAGTGACGGAAGCCACGTAGAACATTGAAATCGCTTAAAATTTGTAGTTTAAACTTAATAAATGCACAATAGTAGCTCTAAAAGAGAAATTACTATTATAACCCAAAATGGCACTATTTTGCCCGCAAAATAGCACTATTATTCCGGCATTATGCCCGCTGCTCCACCTATAGTATTAGTATGGGTAATCAAATGGTGACGAGTGAAATTAGGAAATAGTTTCACGCGCGTTTTGTCAAAATTCTAATAATTTCCCGAGCCTTATTCGCCAGTGAAATTATTTCCTAATTTCACGAGTATAAAATTTGGTGACCTTTTAATATCATGGGTGACAAATTACTCTTAAAACTTGTTTATTGTATCGTCATGAACGAACCATTCATGTTATCGCTAAAAGTTTATAAGACGACCAAACAAACTGGCCAAGGTGAAATTCAAGCAGAAATTTGCGAAGTTTGAGGTATAAATTATCTTTTAAAATCCTGTACGCCATCTAGGCACTGAGACATGGGAAACGTTGCCATGGCAATTTTGTAATTGTTCATGTGAAATTATAAATTAGCGCTAAGATTTCGCGCCAAAATTAAGGAGTAATTTGTCATCCATGATATTATGCTCGAAATTTTGCCAGCATATTGTGTCAACCCCTACTAGAAATCCGACGTTTTTAGAAAAGCAAATTTCCATCAGAAAATAAACCCCTCCCCAACCTCGTAACGAGGTTGCCCCCTTCCATTCCGTATATAAGCCCTCGCCAAAATTAGCTCTGCTGATAGGGACTTTGAGCAAATATAAACTCAGGGCTTATCTTTGGAATTTTTCGGTAGGCTTCTCAATACAAAACAAACCTGGTTACAAAAAGTCAACGGTACATGTCCGGTAGTGTGGCCGAGTGGTCTAAGGCGCTGATTTAAGGCACCAGTACAGTCTCTTCGGAGGCGTGGGTTCGAATCCCACCGCTGCCAAATGTGCTTTTTCTTTTGCTATTAATGCCTTAAAACTGTGAACTGTAACGCGAACAGTCATGGGTAAGCGAGAGTAGCGCAGGGGCAAGAGCTCTCGCCTCTCACCAATGTAGCCTGGGTTCGATTTCTGGGCCACACGTGTTGAGTTTTTTTTTTTAGTTTTTTGTTGGTTCTCGTTCTTGCTCCGTGGGCTTTGCTCTGAGTTCGCCGATTTTCCTCCCTGCACAAAAACCAACACTTCAAAATTCCAATTCGATCTGGAAACAGTGAATGAAGAGCACATTAGGTTGTGGAAATGCCACAGCCAATTCCCATTATTATTATTATTATTATTATTATTATTATTATTATTATTATTATTATTATTATTATTATTATTATTATTATTATTATTATTGTTATTATTATTATTATTATTATTATTATTATAAATTATTATTATTATTAAAGATTCGCACAGCTATTGATAATATTGAAGCTGGTTTCGTCATTGGCTCCGGGCAACAACAAGTTGCCTAGGGAAGCCAAGAAACACCCCTTGTTTGCTTTTTCTGTTCTTTCTACATCTCCAGCACCTTTCTAAGAATTCTTGCCGTCCCCAACAATGCACATCTCTAGCTGGATCAGTCCAAGAGGAATACCGACCTCAATGGCTCTCAAATTGTCATTCAATCTCAGTGGTATTGATCCCAATGCTCCCACTACCACTGTCCTCACACCCCACATTTTTCGAACTTCTCTTGCTAGATCTTGATACTTTTCAACTTTTTCATCTTCCTTCTCTCTCACCCCATTATCCTCTGGAATTGCGACATCTATAATCTGACAGCTCTTGTCTCTCTTGTCAATGATCACCAAATCCGGTCTCCTAGCCCCTATTTCATGGTCTGTTCGCACACTGAAGTCCCATAGAAGTTTGTAATCCTCATTTTCAAGCACACTCCCTGGAACATGGTCATACGATCTCTCCTTTCGTTCAAACCCACATTTTCCTGACAGGCCCCAATGGATTGCTGTAGCCACGTTATCATGTCTCCTTTTGTATTCTTTTTGTGCCATTTTCGAGCACGAACTTACAATATGGCTAATGGTCTCGTTACTCTGTTTACAGATTCTACATTTCGGGTCATTCTGTGACTTGTCAACCATCGTTTTAATAGTTTGTTCGTATTGCTTGATCTTGTGCAGCAATGATAAGAGCTTCTGTTTCTCTCTTGAGCTTTTAACCAGGTCCATGTTTCCTCACTTCTTTGTTCTTCACCCTGTCTTGCAAACTGTCCATATAACGGCTTTTCTTTCCCTTCTTGAATATTTTCAGTTCTTCTCCTCGCTTTAAAGCTAAGTTGGCAGCTGTTTCTCTATTCTCATCCCCATCCCTCCTGACAGCTTTTAACAGTTCTTCCTCGCTTGTTTGGACATAACATTCTAGCGATATCTTTGCTTGATTGACACAATCCTCTACGAATATCAAACCTCTTCCTCCGTCCTTCCTTGGCACATAAAGTCGTGCCACACAGTCCCGTGGATGGAACCCTCCATTCATGGTTAGCAATTTTCTTGTTCTGCGATCTAGATCCCGAAGTTCTTGTTTCCTCCATTCAAGCATTCCTCCTGCATATCTGACGAGTGACACTGCCCAGGTGTTTATGACTTGTATCAAGTTTCGACCGTTCAACTTCGAGCGGGCAACTTTTTTAACACGTAAGTATTCTTTCCTGATTTTGTCCTTCATTTGGTCATGAAGCATGTCGCTGACCTCAAGCACTCCTAGATACTTGTACCCTTCGCTTTCTTCCATTGCTCTTATTGTAGTGTCATCTGGTAGTGTTATGCCTTCTGTCTGTGCCAGTTTGCCAAATTTCATACTAATGTCATTGCTGAATATTCTCACTGATTGTATCAGTGAGTTCAGTTGGAACTCACTTCTGGCGTAAAGCTTTAGATCATCCATAAAGAGAAGATGATTGACCTTTTTCTTGTTGGCATATGTGTATCCCGCTTCGCACTTTCTGAGAACTAGGGACAGCGGAATCATGGAGACCACAAAAAGGAGGGGGGATAGGGAATCACCCTGGAAGATGCCCCTTTTGATGGAGACACTTCCAAGACTTTCTCCATTTGATGTAAGTTCCGTTTGCCAGCCATTCATGGAATTTTCCAGTAAGGTCTTAACATTTTGAGCTGCACCAAATAGTTCTAGACATTCAAGAATCCAGGAATGCATTATCATGTCGTAAGCCTTCTTCTTCTTCTTCTTCTTCTTCTTCTTCTTCTTCTTCTTCTTCTTCTTCTTCTTCTTCTTCTTCTTCTTCTTCTTCTTCATATTATTATTATTGAGACGTTTAGTTCGAGCAACTTTCCCCGCGTTCCAAACAACTACCTTTACTTTTATCAGTCCCTTGTGTTGCGTTTCGTGTTTTTGTTCATGGTCGGAACAAAATGGAGAAATCTGGGTCGCAGTTGAGTTTATTGTGGCGGCAACGGAATAAATAAGTTAACTAAATGAGAAGCCTTAGTTAGTCTCATGTGACTTTCAGGGTAAATATTATGAAAGGAAAGATTACTAACAAGAATGTTCACAAAAAATGAATGAAAAAAAATTTAAACAGCGTAGCATGCTCTATCGATTTGTATATATACGCAGGAGACTGATAAGCACAAGGAGGAAATAGCTGAGAGCACCTCTAGCCTCTTTAGTACAAAGTGAATCTATAACTTAAGGTCGCGCAGGACCCTTGCTCATTAATAAATTCATTAGCCAAATTTCTTGAGGGGGTGTTATTTTGTAAAGCTTTAATTCCGAACTTTGAACATCGATTCCTCTAAATCTTATCAAGGATATTAGGGGATGCTGTAATTACATCATAGTCGTAGTTTAGGGGGTGGCGAATGGCCTTTCAAAAATGTTGAGTCTCGGCAAATTTACGCCGAGTCTCGGAATCTCGGCGCTTAAAAATAGCGTCTCTGAATCTCGGATTTCTGGAAATATGACGGTCTCGGAGTCTCGGATTTTGAAAATTTGGATCTCGGATTTTGAAAATTTGGATCTCAAAATCTCGCCAATGGGACTTCAATTTTTTTGTCCGCAAGCTTATCCGAACGAGAAATTAAGAAATTTACCCCTGCCGGAATCTGCATTTACAATTGTTATGTAAAATATATATAGGAAACCGTAATTTCCACTTTATAGAGGAAATCATGTCATGATAATAGTACATGGGTACCCAACGACAATCGTTTGAGAATTGAACTGTTTCTCGTATTTTCTGACCAAGTGCTTCTCGGGCTCGGATTTTTGTAGCACTAAGTCTCGGGCTCAGATTTTACAAACAAATTCAAGTCTCGGGCTCGGATTTTTAAACTAGGTCTCGGCGTCTCGGCAAGGATTGAATTGGATTTTACCATTCGCCACCCCTTAGTTTTACTGGCAGCTTGCCGGTTACGGTGATGTTTCAAGCTCTCGAAGCTAAACTGTAGATAATGCGATTTTGTGTCCAAGTTTTCTGCTAGAATAGCGCACCAAATTAAATGACTATATAACCTAGTGATAAATCATAACCTCTTTTGTGCCCTGACAGAAAGAAATTTCTCGAATTCATAAATTCCTAAAAGGTATTGACTTCGAAGAGAGTAGATGTGAAATCTTAACTTTGAAACATTATATCTTCTTTTTGAAAGGGAGTTTGGTAAATTCGCTTCTGTCAGGGCACAATAGAATACACCAAGTTTATGTTCCTCGCGAATCAACTCCCGGAATTCTGCATCGGTGGAGAAAACTTGGCACAAAATTGCAGGTTTTGCCGCTTCCGAAGACCTTCCGAGTCAATGTTTACAACAACGTGCGCTTTTTCGAAGCTCCGAATTTAATTATGCTGAATTATGATAATTCCCTACAATCCAGTTCACGAGAAACAAAGCTGAGAACAATAACGTATAATTGCCTATACAAAGAACTTTAAGAAATATTTTCTCATGAATATTTCGATTGTTGTCGGCTTCAGTCGTCGCAGTTCGTACATACTCTTTAAATAAATACATACATAATGATAGCAGAGGTCCTGCGCGGCCTTAAAAGTACAGGTGGCGACGTTTTCCTGGTTAGTTTATTGCTTATAGTTTATAAGTTAACATCAACACGTTTAGAGTAAAAGAGGTAGTCTTTTCAATAGGTCAAAAGCTTCACTGATTGTTACTGTTACGTGGGTTGGAATATTTATCTAAAAGTTAGTGTGACTAAACTACTTTTTCTTCACATCTGAAGAGAGAGAAAACGTAAAACGTCTCGTTTGCTATATTAGATATAAGGATATCTCATAAGTACTCAGCACGTGCAGCACCCTCTAATTCAGCCCACACAGCCCATACATTCAGGTCTTGCCGCATAGGCTTGAAGCCTTGATCCGACAACATTATTTGAAACAGCTGTATGCATGTTACTTGAAACCAAACAAATTAATAGCAAGGAGTTATGAAGTTAAGATGATGGGATAAAAGTTAATTTGTTGCGGATGTACAGACTAAAATTTTTTCTTGTAGTAGTGAAGATCCTTATGGTCTTTTTTGTGCTAAGAAGTACAATCATCCGACCAAACGAATTATACTTTTGCTTTGTCGCGCCTTTTCTGTAAAGGTGGAACAAATTACAACGCGCATTATCTATCTTATCTCTCAAAAAAAAAGAAAACTAGCTCGGTGCCCAAGTTCTTCAATATGGATTATGTAGCCTGCATTAATACAGTTTAGCTAAACGGAAATGTTCGCACATTGAACTGAATGCGACTCCATTTAATATCCATTATGAAAGCTTAATGAAAAAAATCACCCAACAAACAAAGAATCAATACAATGTTCTTTCTTAACGCACCCCTGCCTTATAAAGTTCACGATATTTCCTCTAGTAAATTGCCTTCTTGTCTGAGTTCGGGATTTTTTTCGATTTGAATTGCGACATTCATTTTTCTGCTTTATGACCCAGGACCCGGTTGCATAAAACGTCTACTTTTAAGTGCAAACTTAAGTAGGACACTTACGAGTCCGTTAAGGGTACACTTACGGGTGTTGCATGGAACATACTTAGCACACTCTTAAGTATTTGCCTTACGGGGTAACTTTCGGGTTTACTAATAAAGGTCACACTTAATTTTGTTATGGTCATTTTATTAATGACTCCGACTCTGTTTTTCAACTGATAAGTAACGAAAGTAGTGTCTGGTAGTTTAATTAGAACACTTTTAAGCTTCTTTTAAATGAATAGGGAAAAGTCTGTTTTAAGATAAAGCTAAATATCAAAAGAAAGTTTTTTCATCGTTTTATTTTGAAAAACTTAATCAAAGAGTTTCCTTTTTTCACTAATTCCTGACTTGGTATTGAGCTACTCATTATTGATCTAGTCATATGTTTTTCGCTACCTAACTAAAAAGTTTCAGAAGAGACTCGAAGGATAAGACCCATAATTTACGAGCTTGTAAATAGGGTGTGTATAGGGCTAGAGTATGGCACAACACGAAACCACGCCCTTAAAGCTGCACAGCAATTGACGATGGCCAGCTGGAAAATATAGACTGGACTCTGGACTGGACTATGAACTTTTTTTTATAGGCGTTTTGGGAGTCCTGAAGGAGTCTTGTTATGAATAGCGTGACCAAGGTGACGTGCAATATTCTTGACCGCACACTGCGAACTAAAGAATTTCCCCAAACTGCTTAGGGAAAAACATTTTTCGGGCGAAAACTCATTCTAACAATATAATGGCGTTAATCGGCGTATTCAACACTGAAAAGTATGAAATGGTGCAATTGTAGAATGTATCAGAATAACAGATGTACTTTCCGTATCTAAATGATCGAACAATGGCAGGTATTGAACAAACGTGTCACGTCATGTACTGACCACAGTCAGCCCGACATGATAACGTACGTGTACGCTTCAAACCTGGCAGCATTCACGCAATTAGCCATGTTCTAAACGAGCAGGGGACTGGGTACGAGCATATTTTCTCTTCGGTACAAACATTCAATATCGATTGAATTGAAAAATGGGGCACGTCATCTGAAAGAGCATCCAAAAATTAGTAAATTCACCAAATTTGACGGTTATTGGTTTAAACCCAAAGGCATGGTACACTTATTATGGATTGGAGGGACAGGCGTCCTCCAATCCATACTAAGCTCTCTTATTTTAAAAGTGTACCATGCCTTTGCGTTTAAACCAATAACCATCAAATTTGGTGAATTTACTAATTTTTGGATGCTCTTTCAGATGACGTGCTCCATTTTCAATTCAATCGATATTGAATGCTCGCACACAGAAAAATACTTTCGTACCCAGTCCCCTGCTCGTTTAGAACATGGCCAATAGAAGCCAAACGGCCTGGATTTGTCTAAAATTACCGGGTATTGTTTCAAAGTGTGTTTTACCGAAATATGGAGAAAATCGTTCCGGTTTTTGCAAGAATTTAGAGATTTCGTGACATTTTTGTGAAATTTCAAAATTCACCATATCTATCCTTTGTTATATTTTTTTTAGGTAATTATTAACTTTTTTGTTAACTATATTAAAAAAGGTTCATAGTCCAGTCCAGAGTCCAGTCCAGGATCCAGTCCAGAGTCCAGTCCTTATTTTCCAGCTGGCCATTGACGATAGCGCTTCGCTGCTTAGAACACAATAAACGTAAATAAAAGACACAACTCTTAGGTCTCACTTAGGGCGACCAAAAGACGCCCTTGAACCAACTAAACAAGTCAGTGTTGTCTGTGAGATTCCACGTGAATGCGGAAAAGTATATGTTGGGGAAACAGGGAGAGCGATGCAAAAAAAGGATAAAAGAACACGACAGAGATATACGGTTTGCTCGTTCGCAAAACTCCGAAGTTTAAGAACACGCTAATGAAACGGAAATCAAGTTTATTGATCGTGACCCTCATTGGTAAACACTTTTAGTGCAAAAGAGTTACAATAAGGCTTACAAATCGGTATTCTAAAAAAGATAGGCGTTCCTCTTGAAGTTGAAAATGATGATGCAGACGCCACTGGTGACAACGATACCGATGGCATGTACCAAGACGGCAATGAAACTGAAGGGATCGACAAAGACGTGTCGAAATTTGAGGGTTAAGTTTTTCAAAGATTTTGTAATTCGATTAAAGGGATGTATCTTTGTGGATTTGAGAAAAGTATACATTTGAGTTTGAGTAAACAAGTGAGTGGAACTCATCAAGCCCGCTGAATTCTGTTTAATTATAGTATGAATCGTGTTTTTACTTTAATATCCATTTGACATGTTTGGGTTCCTTGAAGGACAAGTTTAAAACGTGGGCAGTGGATCATAAAGGGCATTATAAGTACTTAAACAAGAAAATACCTTTTCCTTTCACCTGTCAGAAAAAGGTCGCGTTAACTTCAGTAAAGATACGGGACCTATATAGGTCCCGTAAACTTACGGGCTGTTTTTGACGTAAAAAACGTTTTATGCAACACCCGCAATTTATGTTGCATAAACGACACTTAGGTTCACACTTACGAAAATCGTAAGTGCAGCCACTTACGTGCACTCCGTAAGTGGATCACTTAAGTGATTTAATGCAACTCATTTAAGTTATGAGTACACCTATGTGTACCCGTAAGTGTTACAGGCGTTTTATGCAACCGGGCCCAGGTCACTGACATAAAATTATTTCCATACTTGAAATTTTTTTTCAATATCAAGAATATAGTAGCGACTATTAATATAACAATGACTATACACAATATCAAAAACCAAGAATAGCAACTATTAATATAACAACCATATTTTGATCCGCGTTTTATTTAATATCAGTGATAAAATCAGAACACCATTGAAAAAAACATGCCATCATTATCGTAACTTGTTGTGTAAATATATTTACTCTTATTACTCACGTGTAGATAACGTCCATGGGAACGCAGTTCGTTTAAACGCAGATTGTTTAGCAAAAGTTGTAAACTTGTAAACTTGTACAAACGCAAAATCAATATGCTAACAATGTTACAAAATGTTTTGCCAAAAGTTGTTTGTAACATGTCTAGATTGACAGAAATGAAATCTTTTCTCATAAAAAGATGAAAGAATCGCGTTGTCATGAAGAAATTGAAGTAATGTTGATCTGCCAATTAAGCACGCAATTCTCGACCACGCGACTTTGCACTCCCAACTCCACTGTTGGGTTCTTCGTATTCGAGTGTGTATCTGTCTGGGTTGGCGAAAAGGGGCGAAGTATATTTGTGTAATCGACAAGTGAATGAGATACAAGACGAAAGTGAAGGAGAACTAGGCAAGTGCGAAGGGAGAAGAAAAGAAAAGGAACAAAGCTGATTCTGTATGAAATGAATGAAAGGCCTGGTATAATCGAAAATTGACTAAATAAACAACTTGCTAGCCACAAATCAAAGTAGCATTCTGAGGGGTCGGGGTGAAGAAGTGCAATTCGCTTGTAGACTACGAGCAGCGCCTAGTTTTTCTCAGTCCGTCGAGCGTGAAGCAAAAAAAAAAAAAAAAGAGCGTGCGAAAGTATTGGAAAATATTGGGGACTCGTCCCCAATTTTCGCGCGGTCTTTTTTGTTTTGCTTCACGCTCGACGGACTGAGAAAAAATAGGGGCTGCTCGTAGTCTAATTCGCTTGTTACTCACGTAACAAAGACCAGAAAATTTTTGAAGCATTAAATTTGTTTGACGCAAAGATTGTCACTCTGCAGCCGCTGATAGGACCCAAGAGGGATCTGCTGCTGGAAAACCGGAAGAATCCATCACCTGAAAGCCTTGCTGCCCTAAGGCTGGCCAGGAGTCACGCTAAGGAAGAGTGCACTAGGTGCGCCAACAAATTTTGGCTGGACCTTTGCTCCACCATCCAGGTTGCCGCTGACACTGGCAACATCCGAGCCATGTTTGAAGGCATTAAGAAAGCTATAGGTCCAACTCTAACCAAATGTGCCCCACTGAAATCCTCAAATGGCGAAATAATTCAAGGCAAGGCCAAGCAACTCGAAAGATGGGTTGAACACTATTCTTAGCTTTACGACCATGAAAACCTAGTCTCCGCAACTGCACTCGACCAGATCGAGAGACTGCCAAACATGCCTGAACTAGATAATGCCCCTACTCTAGAGGAGCTTCTAGATGCCATCAAAGACATTTCATCAGGCAAGGCACCAGGATCAGATGGTATACCCGCAGAGGTCTTTAAATGTGGCGGTGCCCAGCTTCACAATGTACTCCATCAGTTGTTGTGCACTGTTGTTGTGCACTATTGTTTCACTGTAAAGACACTGAGGTTTTCTGGAAAGAGGTATTGTCGTGGTTGGCCATCCATAGAAAAGAGATATTAAATTTTTCACTAATAGATGTTTTGTTTGGTAAATTCGATATCGAAAAAGCCTTAATGGTAATTAACCATGTCCTTTTGCTTGGAAAATTATTTATTTATAGGTGCAAGCTAGATATTGTTAAACCATCCTTGGAAATTTTTAAGGCTAAATTAAAAGCTACTCTAAATTTAGAATTTTACATTGCCAGAAAAAACGGCACACTCGCACAACATTACAGAAAGTGGGATCCCTTTATTTCAATATTATAATGTAGATAATTTCTCTTTCCTCTTTCCTCTCTACCATTTTATTAATTCAAATATGTATTATTTGAGGTCACTCGTATTTCAAAACCTGCTTTTTAGCTACATCCGATTTGAAAGCTGTTTTTTTGTTATTTTTCTAACTTTTTTTCATCGCACCCCATGGTATAATGTTCACTTTATTGTATCTGTAATTTATTGTAATGTTAGTCTTGTAAGCAACTTAAGTAGTGTTAGTAATTTTAGTCTTGTAAGTAACTTAAGTAGTGTTAGTAATGTTAGGATTGTAAGTAAGGATTTATTTTGTAAGTGTCGGTATTTCTTGTAATATGTGTGTATTATAAATGGTGTTAAATAATGGCAAATAAATAAAAAAAATCCCCCCCCCCCAAAAAAAAATCAGTTGTTGTGCAAATGCTGGGAGGAGGGAGCAGTCCCCCAAGAGATGCGAGATTCTATCATCACAACGCTGTACAAGAACAAGGGTGACCGCAGTGACTGTAACAATTATCGCGGCATCTCTCTCCTTTGCGTTGCTGGCAAGCTCTTTGCTCGTGTGGCACTTCGTCGCCTTCAGCAGCTTGCAGAAAGAGTGTACCCTGAATCTCAGTGTGGTTTTCGATCGCAACGCTCAACAGTTGATATGATTTTCTCTGTGCGACAGCTACAAGAAAAGTGCAGGGAACAACGACAGCCTCTCTTCATTGCCTTCATTGATTTAACTAAGGCTTTTGATCTGGTTAGCAGAGATGGCCTCTTTAAGATCCTGCCTCTCATCGGCTGCCCACCAAAGCTTCTGAGCTTTCTGGAGTCTTTCCACAACAACATGCACGGAACTGTTCGTTTCGATGGCAACATGTCTGAGGCATTCAACATTCGCAGCGGAGTCAAACAAGGCTGTATGCTGGCTCCCACCCTCTTTGGAGTCTTTTTCTCAGTGCTCCTGAAACATGCCTTTAGAACAACAAATGCTGGCATTCTTCTGCGTTCCCGCACTGATGGCAAACTTTTCAATCTTTCCCGACTCAGATCGAAAACCAAAGTCAGCCAAGTTCTCCTCAGAGACTTTTTATTTGCCGACGATGCAGCTCTGGTTGCTCAAAGTGACAACGATCTCCAAAACCTCCTCAATGGCTTTTCGAACGCCTGTGATGACTTCGGCCTAACCATCAGCCTCAAAAAAACCAAAATCATGACTCAGGGTACCGACGCTTCCTCCTCTCTTTTCATCAAGGACTATGGACTTGAAACGGTCAACAGCTTCATCTACCTTGGTTCTACTCTCACTAGCACCACCTCCCTTGACACAGAAATAGGAAAGAGGATTGGACACGCTGCAACCAACATGTCAAAGCTTTCACAACGTGTCTGGGAAAACCAGAAGCTCACTACTCCCACCAAAATAGCTGTATACAGAGCCTGCATCATCAGCACGCTCCTCTATGGTAGCGAGTCCTGGACAACATATGCATCAGCACAAGAAAAACGCCCGAATGTGTTCCACCTGCGTTGCTTGCGGCGCATCCTCTCCATCTCCTGGCAGGGCCACATTACGAACAGTGCTGTCTTAGAGAGAGCAGGCACCCCTTCCGTATATGCATATGCCCTTCTTCGCCAAAGACGTCTGCGGTGGATTGGCCATGTACATCGAATGGATGAGGGCCGCATTCCCAAGCAGCTCTTGTACGGAGAACTAGCACAAGGAAAAAGACCGGTTGGACGACCCAAGCTCCGTTTCAAGGATGTGGTTAAGAGGGACATGCAGGCCATTGGTCTTCCAATCGATTCGTGGGAGACTCTTGCCAGTGACAGGAGTGCGTGGAAAACAAATTGTGCCAAAGCCCTACAAGAGGGAGAAAAGATTCTGCACATCACAGTGGATACCAGGAGAGAACGTCAGAAGGCCACCACTAATTCCACCCACCCACCCACTAATTCCACCTATGTCTGTGGTTCTTGTCACCGCATCTGCCGATCAAGAATTGGACTCCAAAGCCATCTCAGAACATGTTTAAGGAAATGTACAATTACGAACTCATGCTAAAATTATGGACGAGAATGTCCCATAATGCCAATACTACTAGTAAATTTTAATTTACGCGCGGAATTTCGGCAGAATATTCTGGACACATCTGATATTTAAGTGGAGGGAGGATATGGATGAAAACTCGTCAATGTTGGACATGATCTTACACATGCACACATGCATACAACTGGCCATATACATGCAACGGTTTAAACTCATAAACAACTTTACAAACACTGAAAATTTGTGCGAAAACTACGGACATCAGGTTATTTCTGCTGCTAAAACATGAACTGTGAAATGTGTTTTTGTTTCTATCGCCCTTTCTGGTAGTGTTGCTGATAAAGGCTTGCCCCTTTTGATCAGAGATAGGTAAAATTTCGATGTTAGGTAATAATTTTGATCTGGTTAGCAGAGATGGCCTCTTTAAGATCCTGCCTCTCATCGGCTGCCCACCAAAGCTTCTGAGCTTTCTGGAGTCTTTCCACAACAACATGCACGGAACTGTTCGTTTCGATGGCAACATGTCTGAGGCATTCAACATTCGGACATTCAACATTCGGAGTCATAAAGGGAAACAGGAAATAAAGAACATTTTAAATTAAATTAAATTTTTTCACTCCTTTGTAGGAACTTATTAACATGATATTTGATGTAGTTGTTTGTTGTCAGCGGCTGGAAATCAAGTCATATAGATAACAACTGAATACCTGTAGATCGAGCTATGATCTACAAGAAATGTGCTAATGGTTTCTAGGTTTTCTTATATGCAGCACTTGCTTTTTAGGGCACACCCTAAATGTCTCCTCAGCTTGGTAGAAAACAACAGGTCAAGGCCATTCTCTCTAGACAGGAACTGTTAAGGCATTCAGTTCAGTGACAATAGCGATAATGACTCATCTGGTCCTCCCCCCCCCCCCCCCCCCCCATTAAATACTATAAATTGTATAAATGTAAGTAGATTGCTCCATAGCTCCCACAAGTTAAAAAAGTATTGAAGCGATCTAAACGAGCTTTAAAAAAAACGTTGTACTCATCGTTTAATATATGCTTTGTACTATTCCACTTGCAGGTTACCGCATTTTGAAATCTTCATTGATCAGTCTCTCTTTTCTTCTCGATTCCTTTGTTTCTTTCATCGGTCTTATGATCAAATAATGAGTGGTTAAAACTATGTGACTATTCATGCAAGGTAGCGTGGCCGAGTGGTCTAAGGCGCTGGTTTAAGACACCAGTCTCTTCGGAGGCGTGGGTTCGAGTCCCACCGCTGCCAAGGTTCGCTTTTGCAGTAACTGAATAAGTAGTATAAATTTTCGGTGCAGGAATTTGTTTTTTAAGTCCTACTTATCCGAAGGAATTTTTTTTCTCGTTTGCACGAATATTTTTTTAAGGCGCAACCGCTTGCAGGATTTTTTTTCTTAGGCAAGGTTTCCTTGCAGGAATTTTTTTTGGGAAAAGTTACCCCCCCCCCCCCACTCCGGTTATTTCTAATGATCCGTCCCGTATTCACAAAACTACATTATTGCAGGCCCCTTGGCAATTTAACTATTAAAAGAAGTTTAGTTTTGTTTCAGAACTATCTGGCTAGATAATTAGCAGTATTGTATTTCATATAAAAGGGATTCCAAAGAGATTAACATCCAAATAATTTGCACGAAGTAGCTTACCAAGATACAACACAACCATTAACTTAAAGGTAACAATTTTTGAAGAGTCAAGGATATCGATTGTCGGCCGGGATCGATAGTTACGTCCTACTGAGATTAAGACGGATAACGAATCAAACCTTCGAAAGGAATAACTTTCGAACAATGTCAGGCTGAACTTTACAAGAAAGTCTTTTAGACATGTACTTTAAAAAGCGGTTTTGAGATTGAAACACGTTTCCTTCATGATTTCTAAAGTTTTATTGGACTGAAAACAACAGCAGGAAAAATTTCTCATGATCAAAAACAAACTTGGTTACAAGTATTTAGCAATATATGACCGGTAGTGTGGCCGAGTGGTCTAAGGCGCTGGTTTTAGGCACCAGTCTCCTCGGAGGCGTGGGTTCGAATCCCACCACTGCCACGGTCATCATTTTGTTGTGATTGCAAAAAATAATAGCAAACAGGAACTAGAAGCTACTTGAACGCGCGAATACAACAGCTTCATTTTTTTACACGGAAGGACCAAGATTTACCAGCCGTAACAGATCCCTCATCAGAAATTTAAAGCAATAGCTCACATTGTAGAAGATTTATGACTGGGAGCTTGACGGGAATCATAAGTAGCCAGGAAAGCATGCTCAGAGAATTTTAACATGTGGCACTCTTGTATGAATCTAAAATATCTAGCCGTGACACATTGTGTCCATCTAGAAACCCGACGATTTTTGGAAAGCAAATTTCTATCCGAAAAGAAGCCCTGCCCCCCCCCCCCCCCCCCCCCCTCCGTGTATACACCCTCACCGAAATAAGTCCCATCTGAAAGGAACTTTGAGCAAAATATAAACCGAGGGATTATTTTTGGAATTTGACGGTAGAGACATTTAGCTTCAGGTTTTTTACTTATAAACGACAAACGGCAAACGTAGGGGAGTCACGTGACTATGTCCTGAGGTCACGTTTGAAGTTTTCAACGCACGTTTTCGACGGCAAGAAACCGAGGGATTATTTTTGGAATTTGACGGTAAGATTCTCAATAATTACATTAAGTTTTAGCGCTATTTCTTATTTGAGATCGTTAACGTTGTTTGTTTTTGAGATTCACTGGCAAATCCGGTAGCGTGGCCGAGTGGTCTAAGGCGCTGGTTTAAGGCACCAGTCTCTTCGGAGGCGTGGGTTCGAATCCCACCGCTGCCACGGTCATCTTTTTGCGGTGATTGTGATAACAAATAATTTAAAGGGAACTGGAAATTGTTTGTTTTCGCGAATACATCCACTTCAATTATTTTTTTTACACGGAAGGGTCAAGTTTTACCAGCCGTGAGGGTGTATACACGGAGGGGGAGGGAGGGGCAGGGCTTCTTTTCGGATAGAAATTTGCCTTCAAAAAATCGTCGGGTTTCTATATGGACACAATGTGTCACGGCTAGATATTTTAGGTTCATACAAGAGTGCCACATGTTAAAATTCTCTGAGCATGCTTTCCTGGCTACTTATGATCCCGCTCAAGCTCCCAGTCATAAATCTTCTACAATGTGAGCTATTACTTTAAATTTCTGATGAGCGATCTGTTACGGCTGGTAGATCTTGGTCCTTCCGTGTAAAACAAATGAAGCTGTTGTATTTACGCGTTCAAGTATCTCCTAGTTCCTGTTTACTATTATTTTTTGCAATCACAACAAAATGATGACCGTGGCAGCGGTGGGATTCGAACCCACGCCTCCGAGGAGACTGGTGCCTAAAACCAGCGCCTTAGACCACTCGGCCACGCTACCGGTCATATATTGCTAAATACTTGTAACCAAGTTTGTTTTTGATCATGAGAAATTTTTCCTGCTGTTGTTTTCAGTCCAATAAAACTTAAGAAATCATGAAGGAAAAGTGTTTCAATCTCAAAACCGCTTTTTAAAGTACATGTCTAAGAGACTTTCTTGTAAAGTTCAGCCTGACATTGTTCAAAAGTTATTCCTTTCGAAGGTTTGATTCGTTATCCGTCTTAATCTTAGTAGGACGTAACTATCGATCCCGGCCGACAATCGATATCCTTGACCCTTCAAAAATTGTTACCTTTAAGTTAATGGTTGTATTCTATCTTGGTAAGCTACTTCGTGCAAATTATTTGGATGTTAAGGCAGGGGTTCGCCTGAAGCCCGTTTTTCCACCGCGTAACTTGGGTTTAATGCGAATATCTCGCTCCCGTTTCAAACACTCTCAAAACCCTCTCTTCATCCCACAAAGCTATGTTTAGCGGTGTTTTGTAAATTTTTTGGGGATTTTGGGGGATTTTTGGAAGAAATATAAAAGATTTATGTAATTTTAAAATTAGAATGTGAAGTTAAAAATTAGTAGATGGTCACCCAACACAGCATGAAAATTGGGATTTACGTGAAATTAAACGTGGTTAAATCTGGTGTAAAGTTGGTTATCCAACTTTACACCATCAATTAAATGTTGTTAAAGGTGGTTAAACCAACCTTTACGCTTCCATGTGTAAAGGTGATTTAAAGCTGGTGTAAAGGAGTCTCTTTATATGCCTTTATACTTGAGTGTAAAGCTGGCATAAAGGTCAGCTTTAAAAAATGTTAAGTTAGCGTAAAGCTGATTAAATTCCAAATTTACGCCAGCTTTACTTAAAGGGGCAGTCTCATCAAGAATTAGCCCTACTTGAAAGTCTAATGAAGGTGATGGTATTAATTGGAAATCCACTAATAGTTGCCTAACCTTGCTAAAACGCACTGTACTACTCACGAAAGTTGTTTAAAACTGGAGTAGCTACGCACGGGTAGGAAAGAAATGGTCTAAAACTTGAAAACGTCGGGCCGACGTTTTCAAGTTTGACAGTGTTGTTTGGAGGAAAATTACTAAAAACCATTGATTATGGTCTATGCACATCTTAGAGAGTGCATTTATGACCTTTTGGCATTTAAAGGTTATTTTGTTGATCAATGAGTGCCGCTTTATAAATTCAGCATAGTTTGCAAAAAAAACTGAGAAGAATTCTCGTGATACTGCCCCTTTAAGCTTTACACCACAGTAAAGTTATGTTTTCATGCTGTGCAAAGAGTCCCCTGACAACCTGGGGTGCTCTTGCGTTGGGGTTAACTGTCTGGTGGTGTTCCAAAAATAATTTTCTTTCTTCTATCCCTTCTTTAAAACTCTTAAAATTTCACTCCAATTCACCTTTATCCCCACCTTAATCTCTTTGGAGGCCCTTTTATATGAAATAAAATACTGCTAATTATCTAGCTAGATAGTTCTGAAACAAAACTAATAGTTAAACTGCCAAGGGGCCTGCAATAATGTAATTTTGTGAATACGGGACAGACCATTAGAAATAACCGGAGGGGGTAACTTTTCCCAAAGATTCCAAAAAATTCCTGCACCGAAAATTTATACTCCCCCCCCCCCCCCCCCACCCTCCGGTTATTCCTAATGGTCTGGCCCTAAAAGAAATGAACTTATTCTCAATGTCTACGTTAATTCCCTGACACCTCATTCCAAATGTTTTGCATTTTTTATTCAATTACTGCAAAAGCCAACCTTGGCAGCGGTGGGACTCGAACCCACGCCTCCGAAGAGACTGGTGCCTTAAACCAGCGCCTTAGACCACTCGGCCACGCTACCTTGCATGAATAGTCACATAGTTTTAACCACTCATTATTTGATCATAAGACCGATGAAAGAAACAAAGGAATCGAGAAGAAAAGAGAGACTGATCAATGAAGATTTCAAAATGCGGTAACCTGCAAGTGGAATAGTACAAAGCATATATTAAACTATGAGTACATCGTTTTTTTTAAAGCTCGTTTAGATCGCTTCAATGCTTTTTTAACTTGTGGGAGCTTTTTCAGCTCTTTTTTTTCTCTATGGAGCAAACTACTTACATTTATACAATTGATAGTATTTAATGGGGGGGGGGGGGGGGTGGGGAGGACCACATGAGTCATTATCGCTATTGTCATTGAACTGAATGCCTTAACAGTTCCTGTCTAGAGAGAATAGCCTTGACCTGTTGTTTTCTACCAAGCTGAGAAGACATTTAGGGTGTGCCCTAAAAAGCAAGTGCTGCATATAAGAAAACCTAGAAACCTTTAGCACATTTCTTGTAGATCATAGCTTGATCTAGAGGTATTCAGTTGTTATCTATGTGACTTGATTTCCAGCCGCTGACAACAAACAACTACATCAAATATCATGTTAATAAGTTCCTACAGAAGTCCATATCTAGAAGTCTACATCTGGTATTGGCGCGCGTACTATGTCTTTCGCGTGTAGGCTATTTTTAGAAACTGATGTGCTCGCGAGAAAATGACGTGACCCACTATTTCGACACCATTGGAGTTCTAAGTTTCGGCCGAATATTTTGGAAAGTGGCAGGTGAAAAAAATCAAATCACATCAAAACACTAGACAGGCCATTCTCTTTAATTCTCAGTCACATTTCGACAGAAGTAGTATCGTAAATAGTGATTTCAAACGTCTGTTCAGTGGCATTTGAAGGCGAGTGAAAAAGCAACCCTTCGCCGCGTTTCCGAGTCGAGGACAAACTCACAAAACAAACAGGTCGACTTTTTATAATTTACAAGAGAATTATGAACAGAAGTACCCCAAACTTTTAGCAGGAAAGTGTGTCTTTATTTTGTAAAGCATATCCTCGTGTTAAAATACTGAACAACATACACAACACGATAGCTGCTGCGAAGTGCCCGAGAAGCACAACTTGAATTAAACTTTTGACGGCTGTGAATGAAATCATCATCGATTGATGAATTAAACTCGTATTTCTATTCACATTAAAAACAAGTACATTACCTTAGTCAGTCTTTTGTTTTCATGCCGTTCTTATAATTCCGAAAACATGCGAAACTCGCCAAACTGGTCATTTTCTCTGAATGTTGTTCCCAAACGAATCAAAGTTCATTCTGGTCATTTCTCGCTCGATTTTGAGCGCTTCAGGGACGACGGTTTTGTTTTTTAAAATAGCAACGAACCTGTGCCAAAATGTACTTGCTCTCTTAATGCCTGTCTTCATCATGAGAGAACCATTAATCTTTAGTGTCTTCGCATTTTGAATTTGACTCGGAATTAGTCTCTCTTACTCGCTGCCATTTCGTATTTTGACTCCAAAACACTGAGGTCCTCTCACTTATTTGGATGCTCCGAATTTTTACAACTTCGATGCTATCATCATCAATGAAAGATGGCCTGATGATTCTTGTCCGGACGATTCAATCCTCACAAAACGGAAATTATGATGACCAAAAAACAGTAATTTCGTAATGCCGTTCGCTCGTCCTCTGCAGTCCTGCGTTTCTTCAACAATTTGTTCAGCCAATCAAAGGCGCGAATTGAAAAATACTTCAGCGTGATTGGCTACTTGTTCGCGGCAAAGCTGTTCTAAAAATAGCCTACACGCGAAAGACATATCTCAAGGCCTATTACCAGAGATGTAGACTTCTAGTTATGGACTTCTGGTTCCTACAAAGGAGTGAAAAAATTCAATTCAATTAAAAATGTTCTTTATTTCCTGTTTCCGTTTATGTTTTTTTTTTTTGTCTTTTACTGGAAAAATGAGCCCGCGCTGCGCTAGACGTCTCCTATTTCCGCAAAGGCGTCTGCGCGCAGCCGCTATAAAATTATTACCTAACATCGAAATTTTACCTATCTCTGATCAAAAGGGGCAAGCCTCTATCAGCAACACTACCAGAAAGGGCGATAAAAACAAAAACGCATTTCACACTTCATGTTTTAGCAGCAGAAATAATCTGATGTCCGTAGTTTTTGCACAAATTTTCAGTGTTTGTAAAGTTGTTTATGAGCTTAAACCGCTCCATGTATATGGCCAGTTGTATGCATGTGTGCATGTGTAAGATCATGTCCAACATTGACGAGTTTTCATCCATATCCTCCCTCCACCTAAATATCAGATGTGTCTAGAATATTCTGCCGAAATTCCGCGCGTAAATTCAAATCTAATGCTTCAAAAATTTTCTGGTCTTTGTTACGTGAGTAACAAGCGAATTAGACTACGAGCAGCCCCTATTTTTCCGCAGTCCGTCGAGCGTGAAGCAAAAAAAAAACCGACTTAACAATTTAAAATTAGGGTTAGAGCGATAGAACTTAATATAAGTATTGAGAAACAGAACGTACAATTACAAACATATCCCTGGGTTATATTTACTCAACGTCCCTTTCAGGTGGGCTTATTTCGGCGAGGGCTTATATACGGGGGGAGGAGGGGGCTTATTTTCGGATGGAAATTTGCTTTCCAAAACTCGTCGGGTTTCTAGATGGACATACTTATATTAAGTTCTATCGCTCTATCTCTAATTTTAAATTGTTAAGTCGTTTTGTTGAAAGGGACTTTGAGCAAATATAAACCCAGGGCTTCTTTTTCGAATATACGACAGGTTTCTCAATGCTTCCATTAATCGCTGTATCTCTAATTTTAGATTGCTAACGTTGTTTTGTTTTGAGAAACCCGTGGCAGTTCTGGTAGCGTGGCCGAGTGGTCTAAGGCGCTGGTTTTAGGCACCAGTCTCTTCGGAGGCGTGGGTTCGAATCCCACCGCTGCCAAGTTTATTATTTTTGTTTTTTTGCAATTAGTGTCATAAAAAAAAAACTACAAGATTAAAACGTGTGATGTGTAACGCGAAAAGTCATGGGTAATTAGTATCAAGACGTTTCATGCGATCCTTTGTAATTTTTAAATTAGTTCTCACAAATTTATATCTTACTCTCCATTGGTAACTATTTTGAAATGAGGTTTCAGGGAATTTTCGTAAACACTGAGAATAAGTTGATTTCTTTTATTCACAAAACTACATTACTGGAGGACCTTTGGCAATTTAATTACTAAAAAAGTTTAGTTTTGTTTCAGAACTATCTGGCTAGATAATTGGCAGTATTTTATTTCATATAGAAGAGAATCCAAAGAGATTAACACCCAAATAATTTGCACGAAGTAGGTTACCAAGATAGAATAACACCATTAACTTAACAACAATTCAACAATTTCTGAAGGGTCAAGGATATCGATAGTTCGGGATCGATAGTTACGTCCTACTAAGATTAAGACGGATAACGAATCAAAGCTTCACCAGGAATGACTTTTCAACAATGTCAGGCTGAACTTTGCAAGATAGTCTTTTCCCCCACTTTTCCTTCGTGATTTCTTAAGTCTTATTGGACTGAAAACAACAGCAGGAAAAATTCCACAAGAACATTAACCTTTTCCACAAATATTGAGCGATAAATTTTCGGTAACTTGGCAGATCTGGTAGCGTGGCCGAGTGGTCTAAGGCGCTGGTTTAAGGCACCAGTCTCTTCGGAGGCGTGGGTTCGAATCCCACCGCTGCCAAATTTACTTTTTCTTTTGCTATTATTGCCTTAAAAATACAAAACTTAGATGTGTGAACTGTAATGCGAACAGTTATGGGTAAGCAGGGGTGGCGAGTGGCGATTTCCGTACAACATGGATTACGTTTGTTCTTGGTGATCGTCCTTTCTCCGTGCTCTGGGTTCTCCGGTAGCGTGCTCTATGGAGCTGTGTTTATACGAGGGAAACTGATAAGCACAAAGAACCGAAAGACTAACTCGAGGCGATAGCCTTGAGCAACTCTAGTTTCTCGAGTGCTTTTCAGACCTACAAAGTGAACACATAACTCAATAGTACAGTTGGCGACATTTATCTGATTACTTAATTGCGTATAGTTTATAAGTTAACATCAACACGTTAGAGTAAAAGAGGTCCTTTTTAGTGGTGTATTCTTTTAAATAGGTGGAATGTTTCCTAACATATCTTAACATATCACCACGAAACCCTTTCTGAGGTATATACACAACAACTATGTAGAAGAAGAGCAAAAAGGTCAAAGTATAGAAAACTGTTCTTTAAACCTCATTTCAAAATCGACTCAGTTCAAGAGGATCGTTTAAGTTTTCAAGTTTCGAATAGTGCAGTGTCCGAAAAACGATTTCGTAGCACTTCTTTAGTCTCGAACTGCATGGGAAACTGTACTGCTCCAAGTTCACAATTCATAAATATTGCGCCATGTTTGCAACTGGACTTGGTTCAGTCAAAGGGCAGATAACGCTATTCACCCGCTGGATGATAGCGTCACTCTCTGTGAGAAGAACCAGAACTGACGAAAGTCTAAAAGCCTGAAGCTCTCCTACAGTGAGCTGTTGAGAGCCGGCCGGTCCAAAAGTAATTGCGTGATCGTTTAACATCCAGACGGGTCCGGGCCATGTTAATTCTCCCGCAAAATTTTACTGTTTGCTAGCCACCCAATCCTTTCTTGCACCAAATCCGTGTCTGCGATTGAAGAAATTTTAGCAAAGTAGATTTACTTTCGTATCCTTTTTTAGTTCTCACTTGAAAGTGGCCGAATTTTTGGCTTTAGGCGGCGTTTTAGATTTTTTCTACATACTAAGCTGAAAATAACAACATAAAGGGAAAAAACCAGACCAAGAAGAATAAATTACTTTAAGAGAGAAATAGAAGACTGTTGAAAATGGATTGGAAAATTTTCGGTCGCGAAAGCGAAGAAAAATGGCCATAGTTTCGAGTAGTTTCAGAAAAAAGAGAAAACTTCCAGGTGTACTTATATTTCAGAAAAACAGAAATCTACTTTTCAGAGAAATTCCAAGCCTTTCTATGTTTACGGGTGCGAGTCATAAGTTTCAAACTGTAGAGCATTTTCATACCAGGGCTCTGTGGGTCACATTTAGGGCGAGCCGGCTTCTATACAGCTATTTAAACTAACGTTGTCGGACAAGGCTAGGCGAGATGACCCAATGGTGGACTGGGTATTTACTGAAATTTTGCATATCCGAGTGTAGAAGAAATCTAAAAGTTGTATTGTTGCTCGTGATGCACTTTTTTCCTTTTCGTGAGACCTGTTTTTGTTTTTGTATCTTTCCTTTCATTACTACGTGGTTTGGAACATTCTTCTAAAAGTTAGTGTGGCTAAAAATACCTTTTCTTCACGTCTAAAGAGAAAGAAAAAGTAAAACGTCTTGTTTGCTATATCGTTATATCTCATATCTCTCTAAGCCTCTTATATCTCTCTAAGCCTAGAAGTCAAACCAACTTCCCTGAATTGGATCATAGATTTTCTAAGGGACAGACAGCAAAGGGTGAAGCTACACGGGACCTTCTCCACCTGGCTAAACGTCACTGCAGGAGTACCACAGGGCACCCGACTCGGACCTTGGCTGTTTCTCGCGATGATCAATAACCTTGATCTACCTGGAGAGTCTATGCTTATGTGGAAATTCGCTGATGATACCACCATTTCCGAGATAGTGCAGCCGTCCAATGTCAGCAATTTACAGCATGTTGTCGATCACGTCAATAAATGGTCTCATGAAAACCACCTTCAGCTGAACCCAAGGAAGTGTAAGGAGATGCTGACATGCTTCAAAAGATCGCCACCTCTGTTTGACCCAGTCGACTGGATGGACTTAATTTTGAAAGAGTCTCTTCCGCCAAAGTTCTAGGAATTACTCTCAGAAATGATTTAAAATGGAACGATCACATAGAAATAATCACATTAAAAGCTGCTCAGCGTCTTTACTTATTACGTCAGTTAAAACGTGCCGCAGTCAGCTCTAATGATCTAGTTCTATTTTATTGTAGTGTAATAAGATCAGTCCTTGAATATTCATGCCAGTTGTTTCACAGCAGCCTTCCTGGCTATCTGTCAGTGGAATTAGAACGCATCCAGAGGCGTGCTATGCGTATAATTTTCCAAAATTCAGGATACATAAAGGCATTGGAAGAGGCTGGTATCCCTACCCTTGCTGGCAGGTGTGATTTGCTTTCAAAGAACCTATTTAATGATATTGTAATTACAAAAGACCACAAACTAGTCAATCTGCTGCCTAAAAGGTCAACTAACAGTCACAAACTTCGCAACAGGAGAGTGTTCGACACACCAGTTTGTAGTACGAACCGTTTTAAAAACTCTTTTATTATAGACAATAGTTTAAATTACATCGCATAGATCGCTTTTAATAGTTCTTAATATATTATAATGTTAATAGCTTTTAATATTTTTTAATCTTGTAATATATAGTTTAAATATTTTTATGAATTGTAACAGTACACGTAATTCAGTCCAAGGACTGCAAAGTGTTATACTTTTAATAAACGATATTTCTTCTTCTTCTTCTAGTATTCAGCACATGCAGGACCTTCTACTTCAGCACACACAGCCCATGCATGCAGGTCTTGTCGCATAGGCTTGGTCCGACAACATAAATTGAAATAGCTGTATGCATCTCGCCTGAAACCAACGAATTTACTGCAAAGAGTTGTGAAGTTAAGATGACGGGATATAAGTTTGCTGTGGATATACAGACTAAAAATTTTTCTTGTAGTACTGAAGGTCCGTTCAAACGAATTTTTCTTCTGCAGTGTTACGCCTTTTCTGCAGGGATGAAACAAACGCGCATTATCTATCTTATTTCTCTCTAAAAAAAGTAGCTTTGTGTCCAAGTTCGTCAATATGGATTATGTAGCCTGCATTAATATTTTGCTGAACTGAAATGTTCGCACATTGAACTGAATGCGACTCCATTTAATATCAATTATAAAAGCTTAATGAAAAATTCACACAACAAGCAAAGAATCAATACAATGTTCTTTTGTAACGTACGCCTGGCTTGGTACACATGAAGTTTACGATATTTCCTGTAGTGAGTTGTCTATTTGTCTGAGTTCGGGATTTTTTTCGACTGGAATTGCGACATTCATTTTTTCTGCTTTATGAGCCAGGTCACTGACATAAAATTATTCCCATACTTGAACATTTTTTTTCAATATCAAGAATATAGTAGCGACTATTAATATAACAATCACTATCCTCAATATCAAAAACCAAGAATAGCATCTATTAATATAATAACCATATTTTGATCCGCGCTTTATTCAATATCAGTGATAAAATTAGAGCACCATTGAAAAAACATGCCACCATTATCGTATGGGAACTCAGTTCGTTTGCTTTTTTACAATTTAGGATTTAAAAAAGTTCCTTCGTTTTCAGAAATCTTCTAGCCAAATTTAAACGCAGATTGTTTAGCAAGAGTTGTCTTTCATCGATAAGTAATACTACAAAAATACCTTTAGCTTTCGCTACAACTGGTCATATACATGCAACGGTTTAAGCTCATAAACAACTTTACAAACACTGAAAAATTGTGCGAAAAATACGGACATCAGATTATTTCTGCGGTAATGATACTGTTAAGTTTAACTTAAAAACTTTTTTTTTCAGATCAACAACAAGTTCGTGGTTTGAGTAAACATTTTTGCGCTACTTTCCCTGAGAAGGAGGCCATTATTTATATTACGGAAGCATAAAGGTAAGGGTTAAATTCCCACGAGGGATATTAAGAGGAAACATCTTTAAGGACAATATTGAAAGCCGTTGTAGATGTTGTCGTAACTGATATGAAATTTTTTTTTAATCCACTGAAGGAATCAGAATAGCATACATTCTAATTAAACAACAAAAGTAAGAACAACAACAACAACAACAACAACAACAGTAAAAAAATAACAATAACAACAACAACACCGGCAAAGCAAATAGCATTCGTATACTGTTGGACGTTTTGCATTGTACATTGTCTACATGCTAAAATATGAACTTTGAAATGCTTTTTTGTTTTTATCGCCCTTTTGCTGGTACTGTTGCTGATAAAGGCTTGTCGCTTTTGATTAGAGATAGGTAAAATTTCGATGTTCAGTTATATTTTTCCAGCGGCTGTGCGCAGACGCCTTTGCGGAAATAGGAGACGCATAGCGCAGCGCGGGCTTATTTTTTTTCCAGTTAAAAAAAAAACAAAAACAAAAAGCGGGCAAACAAGAAAAAAGGTTTATCTTTAATTGAATGGATTTTTTTACTTTTTTGAACTAACTTATCACATGTAATTAAATATGATATCTCATGCACTTGTTTGTCGTCAGCGACTTTAGATAACAACGGAATACCTCTAGAGCTATGATCTACAAGAAATGTGCTAATGGTTTCAAAGTTTTCTTATATGCAGCATTTGCTTTTTAGGGCACACCCTAAATGTCTTCTCAACTTGGTAGAAAACAACAGGTCAAGGCCATTCTCTCTAGACAGGAACTGTTAACGTATTCAGTTCAGTGACAATAGCGATAATGACTCATCTGGTCCTCCCACCCCCCCCCCCCCCCCCCCCCCCATTAAATACTATAAATTGTATAAATGTAAGTAGATTATTCCATATAGAACTCAAAAACAGCTGAAAAAATAAAGCTCTGACAAGTTGAAAAAGTAATTACAGCGATCAAAACGAACTTTGTTATTCCACTTGCAGGTTAACGCATTTTGAGATCTTCATTGATCAGTCTCTCTTTTCTTCTCAATTCCTTTGTTTCTTTTATCGGTCTTATGATCAAATAATGACTTGTTAAAACTACGCGACAATTCATGTAAGGTAGCGTGGCCGAGTGGTCTAAGGCGCTGGTTTAAGGCACCAGTCTCTTCGGAGGCGTGGGTTCGAGTCCCACCGCTGCCAAGGTTCGCTTTTGCAGTAATTGAATAAAAAATGTAAAACATTTCGGAATGAGGTGTCAGGGAATTAGCGTCAAATAACAAGTTGATTTCTTTTATTCACAAAACTACATTACTGTGGCCTTCGTGTCAATTTAAGGTGGCTCGACTGGATTTTTTAGGGGCAACACCGCTCAAGTTTGAGAACTAACCAGATCGTCATTAATAATGCCATCGAAAAACGATCACCACAGCTGAATGAGGTAAAGATGAAAATTTTTTATGACCAGTGTTATTTTGACATCGGGGTTGTCATAGTAACGTAATGACGTCATCACGCTTATCAATTTCGTTCGTATTGCTCGGCACCAGGAGATTTTTTCGGAAATCGCTCAAGGGAGCATGTACTTCCTATACCTGCCTCAATGTTCGCAAAGTTTGAACAAATTCTGTAAGAACGTTATCGAAATTTTTGGGGATGAAGTTTTGAGGGTTGTAAATACAATAAAAAACATACTATGGAGATAATGGGGTAATATCTAAAGAACACGACGCGCTTTGTGAATGTAGTTTCATCTCATAGTAATTTGAAAATTGTATATACAAAATTGATGGGGATCGCCACGACCGATTGCGAAAAAAACGGATTTGATGAGCGTGCATTCAGGTGCTCTTGTTGCCACTTTTGGAAATAATTTGGTCTACACCTACAAATGTGATAATTATTTGGAAACCGCTCGATGAAGTTTTTTAAAAATTTGTCAAACTAGAGGTTAGATATCAGTTTATATGGACTGCAAGTTTCAAGGTCATTGAAAACATGTAAGGCAATAAAATCGGGGCTCCAATGTACTACTTTTTTCTCGCAGATTTTGTGTTTACAAGTGAGTGTCCTCATTATTCACGGGCATTGTATTCAACTTTCATTTTCACGTGCAGGACTCAGCAAAAAATTCATTTGCATTTTATCAGTGAGTTTAGACTTTTTTCCTGATCTGCTGTTCTACAAAAAAATAGCTTTTCGTTTCCTGGAGAAAGAGACCCTCGGCATTGCTGTCATTACAGTCTAATGGCGTAACAAATGTTATTACAGTTTTCAAGTCATATCAGCATGTTTCCCGAACATTTTTAGAAAGCAATTGAGCGTTCTGTTTAATGCAAATGAATTTTTTGCTGAGTTGTGCACGTGGACATGACAGTAAAAAACAATACACGTGAATAATGAGTACACTCGCTTGTAAACAAAATCTGCGAGAGAAAAGTAGTACATTGGAGACCCGATTTTATTATCTTACATGTTTTCAATGACCTTGAAACTTGCAGTCCATATAAACTGATGACAGACCTCGAGATTGACAAGATTTTAAAAAAATTCATCGAGCGGTTTCCAAATAATTATCACATTTGTAGGTGTAGACCAAATTATTTCCAAAAGTGGCAACAAGAGCACCTGAATGCACGCTCATCAAATCCGTTTTTTTCGCAATCGGTCGTGGCGATCCCCATCAATTTTGTATACACAATTTTAAATGGCATCAAATTACTATGAGATGAAACTACATTCACAAAGCGCGTCGTGTTCTTTAGATATTACCCCATTATCTCCATAGTATGTTTTTTATTGTATTTACAACCCTCAAAACTTCATCCCCAAAAATTTCGATAACGCTCTTACAGAATTTGTTCAAACTTTGCGAACATTGAGGCAGGTATAGGAGGTACATGCTCCCTTGAGCGATTTCCGAAAAATTCTCCTGGTGCCGAGCAATACGAACGAAATTGATAAGCGTGATGACGTCATTACGTTACTATGACAACTCCGATGTCAAAATAACACTGCTCATAAAAAAATTTCATCTCGGCGTAATTCAGCTGTGGTGATCGTTTTTCGATGGCATTGTTAATGACGATCTGGTTAGTTCTCAAACTTGAGCGGTGTTGCCCCTAAAAAATCCAGTCGAGCCACCTTAACTATAGAACTATCTGGCTAGATAATTAGAAGTATTTATTTCATATAAAAGGGCCTCCAAAGAGATTAACACCCAAATAATTTGCACGAAGTAGCTTATCAAGATAGAATAACACCATTAGCTTAAAAATAACAATTTTTGAAGGGTCAAGGATATGGATAGTCCGGGATCGATAGTTACGTCCAACTAAGATTAAGACGGATAACGAATCAAACATTCGCCAGGAATAACTTTTGAACAAGGCTGAACTTTACAAGATAGTCTTTTAGACATGTACTTTAAAAAACGGTTTTGAGATTGAAACAATTTTCCTTCATGATTTCTTAAAGAAATAAAAAACGAGCCTGAGTGCATTGTTGAGTTATATAAGCACGCGGGAATTTTTAAGAACACGAGAGAAGTGCATAGAGAAGCACGAGGCGTAGCCGAGTGCTTCTCGCACTTCTCGAGTGTTCTTAAAAATTCCCAAGTGCTTATATAACTCAACAATGCACGAGGACAAGTTCTTTATTTCTTTTATAAAATGTTAAAGAAATTGCGCGCGCTAAAACTTGTGACGTAAGCAGCGTGCATTATAACTCCATAAAGCACGCGCGTGACGTAAGCAGAGTGCTTTATGGAGCTATAATGAACTCGAACTGGCCAATCACAGCGCGCGCAATTTCTCGATGATTTTATAATAAGTTTTATTGCACTGAAAACAACAGCAGGAAAAATTCCTCATGATCAGAAACAAAACTGGTCACAAATATCCAGTGACACATGTCCGGTAGCGTGGCCGAGTGGTCTAAGGCGCTGGTTTTAGGCACCAGTCTCTTCGGAGGCGTGGGTTCGAATCCCACCGCTGCCACAGTCATCATTTTGTTGTGATTGCAAAAAATGATAGCAAACAGGAACTAGAAGCTACTTGAACCCGCAAATACAACAGCTTCATTTTTTTACACGGAAGGACCAAGATTTACCAGCCGTAACTGATCGCTCATCAGAAATTTAAAGCAATAGCTCACATTGTAGAAGATTTATGACTGGGAGCTTGACCGGGATCATATAAGTAGCCAGGAAAGCATGCTCAGACAGTTTTACCATGTGGCAGTCTTGTATGTACCAAAAAAATCTAGCCGTGTCATATTGTGTCCATCTAGAAATCCGACGATGTTTGGATTGTTTCCATCCGAAAAGAAGCCCTCCCCCCCCCCCCCCCCCCTCTTACGTAGATACGCCCTCACCGAAATAAGTCCCATCTGAAAGGAACTTTGAACAAAATATAAACCGAGGAATTATTTTTGGAATTTGACGGTAGGATTCTCAATAATTACATTAAGTTTTGGCGCTCTATCTCTATTTTGACTGGGGGATCGTTAACGTTGTTTGTTTTTGAGACGACCTTGGCAGATCCGGTAGCGTGGCCGAGTGGTCTAAGGCGCTGGTTTAAGGCACCAGTCTCTTCGGAGGCGTGGGTTCGAATCCCACCGCTGCCACGATCATCTTTTTGTTGTAATTGTGATAACAAATAATTTACAGGGAACTGAAACTTGCTTTTACACGGAAGGGTCAAGTTGTACCTGCCTTAACTGATCACTCTTCAGAAATTTAAAACAATAGCTGCTACACAACTGTGTCACTTTGAAAAAGATTTATGACTGGGAGCTTGACCGTGATCATAAGTAGCCAGGAAAACATGCTCAGACAGTTTTACCATGTGGCAGTCTTGTATGTACCAAAAAATCTAGTTGTGCCATATTGTGTCCATCTAGAAACCCGAAGATTTTTGTAAAGCAAATTTCCATCCGAAAAGAAGCCCTTACCCCCCCCCCCCCCAACCCCGTATATAAGCCCTCGCCGAAATAGGCCCTTCTGAAAGGGACGTTGAGTAAATATAAACCCAGGGATTATTTTTGTAATCGTACGTTGTTTCTCAATACTTATATTAAGTTCTATTGCTCTATCCCTAATTTTAGATTGTTAACGTCGTTTTGTTGAAAGGGACTTTGAGCGAATATAAATTAAACCCATAATAAAACGATAGGTTTCTCAATGCTTATAATATTAGATTAAAAGACATTTGTATTCGTGGGTTTACCTCGGTGTAAGAACCTGTGATATTTTTCTTTGTTTTGGAGTTATTGTTTTCCTTCTCTACCTTTGTTTTGTATTGTTCGTTATTTGTTTTACGTCACCGGTGAGTTTCACAGGTTCTTACACCGAGGATGAGCAGTATTCGTTTTCGCGAGAAGAGAGTCGCTTAGTCGTCCTAAAGAAGACTACGTTTCGTTTTCGTTTCAATTCGATATTCGTAATTAGTTAATCGGACTCGTTGTAACAGTTGTTTTGCTTTGAAACAACAGTGGCAGTGCTGGTAGCGTGGCCGAGTGGTCTAAGGCGCTGGTTTTAGGCACCAGTCTTTACGGAGGTGTGGGTTCGAATCCCACCCCTGCCATGTTTATTATTAGTTCTGTTTTTTTGCAATTAGTCATAAGAAAAAAAGCTACAAGACTAAAACGTGTGATGTGTAACGCGAACATTCATGGGTAATTAGTATCAAGACGTTTCATGCGATCCTTTGTAAATTTTTAAATTAGTTCTTGCAAGTTTATATCTTACTCTCCATTGGTAACTATTTTGGAACGAGGTGTCAGGGAATTAACGTGAACACTGTGAATAACTTGATTTCTTTTATTTACAAAACTACATTACTGCAGGCCCCTTGGCAATTAAACTATTAAAAGAAGTTTAGTTTTGTTTCAGAACTATCTGGCTAGATAATTAGCAGTATTTTATTTCATATTAAAGGGAATCCAAAGAGATTAACACCCAAATAATTTGCACGACGCAACTTACCAATAAAGAATAAGACCATTAACTTAACAACAATTTCAGAAGGGTCAAGGATATCGATAGTTCGGGATCGATAGTTACGTCCTACTAAGATTAAGACGGATAACGAATCAAAGCTTCACCAGGAATGACTTTTCAACAATGTCATGCTGAACTTTACAAGATAGTCTTTCCCCCCACTTTTCCTTCATCATTTCTTAAGTTTTATTGGACTGAAAACAACAGCAGGAAAACTTCCACAAGAACATAAACCGTTTCCACAATACATGTCCGGTAGCGTGGCCGAGTGGTCTAAGGCGCTGGTTTAAGGCACCAGTCTCTTCGGGGGCGTGGGTTCGAATCCCACCGCTGCCACGGTCATTTTTTTGTTTTGATTGCAATAAAAAAAATAGTATACAGCAACTAGAACCTAATTGCTTGCGCGAAAACAATACCTTTTTTACACGGAGGGCCAGGTTTTTCCAGCCGTAACTGATCGCTCATCAGAAATTTTAAACAATAGCTCACATTGAAAAAGATTTATGACCGGGAACTTGACCGGGGAGCTTAAGTAGCCCGGTGAGCATGCTCAGAGAGTTTTACCATGTGGCATTCTTTTTAGCCTGCGTCGCAGACGTAATTTAACCCCGGTTAATAACGTCTGCGAAGCAGCACCATGATCCTTGTTCTGGACTCCCAACGGACTCAATGAATTACCAGAAGTGCGTTTTGAATTTCCCTTTAACCAGGTAGGATATTACAAATGTTGCACAACAAACAAGGCAGGCACAAAGCTAAACATCGAGCTCAAAAGACTAAATGCTCGATTAAACTGAAGCAAGAAACAAAACCTTTACGACATATAACTCTCTCTCTAAAACAAACTGATAGCTTTCTCGAAGTAAAGGTACGCAGTCTCTCTGGCTAATCTGGCCAAAAATAAATATGTCATCCGTGATAAGAAGCAACACATCTTGCATTGCAACAGCTAAGGCTTTAAAAAAAAGGCAAGTAATCAACATATTCACGGAAAATTTAAAATCTTGTCCTTCTAGAGGGAACATTTTGAGAGATAAAAACAAATAGGAAAGAGCCAAAACAAACCGCAATAGCACTACATACGGCAGATTTAATACAGACCTATGACCTCTACACATTTGCTGGGCAGTAGCTTAGTCTTTCGGCCTTGCTCAACTTCAGTAAAGCGCTTCCTAAGAATACAACATATTGCCCGTTACAAACAAGCGAGAAGCGAACGCGGTCGGACGACAAATTCAATATAGAGCGGCAAATTCATGCATGTCACGAACGTAGGAGTCAGTGTAGGCTTGTCGCCACCTTTTTACTACTTCAGCCAATCGGAGTCAATCGTAGCTCATCGAACAATGTTTTTTTGACAGGCCAATCATGACGCGTACTCAAATCCTGGTACACAGTTGGGGGCCCAGAACAAGGATTTCGGCGTTGATTCGCAGACGGACTTAACCAGAGGTTTAGTTTCGTCTGCGGCGCAGGCTACATTCTTTTATGCATCCAAAAAATCTAGCCGTGACACATTGTGTCCATGTACAAACACGACGATTTTTGGAAAGCAAATTTCCATCCCAAAATAAGCACCCCACCCCGTACATAAGCCCTCGCCTAAATTACCTCTGCTGAAAGGGAATTTGAGCAAATGTAAACCCAGGGGCTTATTTGTGGAATTTTACGGTAGGTAATTTTCTTAATGCTTACCTTACGTTTTATCGCTGCATCTCTAATTTGTATATGTAATCGCATGGGCCCGAGGGCAATTAAGGATTAATTTCAAGCGCATTTTCAAAGTTTTCACAAAATTGCCCGAGTCGCGAAGCGACGAGGGCAATTTGGAAAACTTTGAAAATGCAAGTGAAATTAATCCTTAATTACACGAGGGCACATTGCGATTACGTGTTTATCACATAAAGGGCAAAATTGTGTACAAAAGAAAACTTAAACGAGATCCGCCATGGCGTAAACCGGTTGGCAAGAATATTTGCTCGTAGCAAAATGACCATATAAAAAATCAACTTATGCCGAGAAACAGTAAAAGTAAGCATAACACAGCATGTGCAATTCACTCATAATAGTTCCTTCACAGATAAAGCTGAATGCAGTTTAAATTTTATTTACCTTTGTTTACGAGGCGTCCGACCGCGCAGAAATGCTGCATCGATGAAAGTCATAAACAAAGTGTCCGAACGAGCTTTAATAACTTCTTGAACCTGACATTCTCCTTTCCACAGCGAAAACTGTAAGTACCAACAAAATTTATGCCCTTTCCAGGCTCTGTTTCTAATAAGGCGAAGCAAGCAAAACGAAGAAATGTTATCTTTCAGTGTCGATTCAGTGGTCTCAGCCGCCATGAATTTCTTTTCTCCGTGCAGCGCCAATCGTCCAGAAGTTTTTTCGGCTGTGACAAACGAATTTGGATTGAAAAGTCCTCTCTCTATTCCACCAAGGCACTACTCATTTCTGCCTACCGATTTTCTTTCACATTTGATGAAATAACCGCATTTATATCAAACTCGGATGTATTTAGCCTGCGAACGCAGACGTATTTCCGGCTGTCGCTTGTCTCCGCCGAAAATAAGTTATTTTCGGCGGAGACAAGCGACAGCCGGAAATACGTCTGCGTTCGCAGGCTAGGATGTATTGCGTTTCTGAACTTTTTTCAAACTCGTTTCAAGCGGGAAACCAACTCAGTGCAGACGACGCGCGCTCAGCCAATCAGGATCAAGTAATCATGCCCTCTTGATTACCAAAAAGTGCCCTCGTGATTAAGAAAAAATGCCCTCTGTCTCAACCAATCAGCGTTCAGTAATTTTGCCCCGTATGTGATAATAGATTGTTAACGTTTGTTTTGTTTTAGGACAACCTTGGCAGATCTGGTAGCGTGGCCGAGTGGTCTAAGGCGCTGGTTTAAGGCACCAGTCTCTTCGGAGGCGTGGGTTCGAATCCCACCGCTGCCAGATTTACTTTTTCTTTTGCTATTATTGCCTTAAAAATACAAAACTTAGATGTGTGAACTGTAAAGCAAACAGTTATGGGTAAGCAGGGGTTGGACAACATAGGCCACGTTTGTTCCTGGTGCTCGTCCTTTCTCCGTGGGCTTTGCTCTGGGTTCTCCGGTAGCGTGCTCTATCGAGCTGTGTTTATACGAGGGAAACTGATAAGCACAAAGAACCGAAAGACTAGCTTGAAGCGATAGCCTGGAGCAACTCTAGTTTCTCGAGTGCTTTGCTAGCCTGTGTACAGCCGTGAATCCATAACTCAATAGTACAGTTGGCGACGTTTACCTGATTAGTTAATTACTCAGTATCACCCAACTAGTGGACTAATGCAAATCCTGCATTTTGATTGGCTACGCTACTAGAGGACTATTAGTAATAGTCATCGATTAGCGAAATTAATTCGTGACGCTTTCTTTCGTTTTATTCCCAAATAAAGCTTTCTTCAACTTGCATTTGCTAACTTTATTGTTGCTTTTTCTGTCCGACTAGCTGGGTGATACTAAAACAATTAGACCCTTCGCCCTCAATGGCCACGGGTCAATAGCCCATTCGGCTTCGCCTCATGGGCTATTGACCCGTAGTCCTTACGGGCTACGGATCTAATTGTTAAATAGTTTATAAGTTAACATCAACACGTTAGCGTAAAAGAGGCCCTTTTTAGTGGTGTATTCTTTTATATACGTGGAAAGTTTCCTAACATATCTTAACACATCACCACGAAACCCTTTCTGAGATATATACACAACAACTATGTAGAAGAAATGCAAAAAGGTCAAAGAATAGAAAACTGTTCTTTAAACCTCATTTCAAAATCGACTCAGTTCAAGAGGATCCGTTTAAGTTTGCAAGTTTCGAATGGTGTCCGAAGAACGATTTCGTAGCACTTCTTTAGTCTCGAACTGCCTGGGAAGCTGTAGACCTGCTCCAAGTTCACAATTCATAAATATTGCGTCATGTTTGCAACTCGACTTGGTTCAGTCAAAGGGCGGATAACGCTATTAACCCGCTGGATGATAGCGTCACTCTCTGTGAGAAGAGGCAGAACTGACGAAAGCCTAAAAGCCTAAAGCTCTTCTACAGTGAGCGCCGGTCCAAAAGTAATTGCGTGATCTTTTAACATCCAGACGGTCCGGGGCATGTTAATTCTCAGTCCCGGAAAATTTTACTGTTTGCTAGCCACCCAATCCTTTCTTGCACCAAATCCGTCTCTGCGATTGAAGAAATTTTAGCAAGGTAGATTTTCTTTCGTATCCTTTTTTAGTTCTCACTTGAAAGTGGCCGAATTCTTGGCTGTAGGCGGCGTTTTAGATTTTTTTCTACACACCAAACTGAAAATAACGACATCAAATGAAAAAATCAGACCAAGAAGAATAAATTACTTTAAGAGAGAAATAGAAGACTATTGAAACTTCCAGGTGTACTAACATTTCAGATAAACAGAAATCAGAAAAGTTGAAAGTCGAAAAAGTCGAACAAGACAACCGAAACTTGGCTCAGGGCGTACTTGCAATTGAACGAGTGGGCCGACAGCAACAAACAATAATATCCGCACCATTCGCTGCTAAGAGAAAACTTCCAAGCCCTTTGATGTTACGGGTACGAGTCATAAGTTTCAAACTGTAAAGCATTTTCATACCAGGGTTCTGTGGGTCACATTTAAGGCGAGCCTCAGTAAGCTTGTATACAGCTATTTCAATTAACGTTTTCGGATTAAAGCTTCAAGGCTATGCGACAAGACCGAATGGTGGACTGGGTATTTACTGAAATTTTCCATGTCCGAGTGTAGAAGAAATCTAAAAGTTGTATTGTTGCTTGTGATGTATTTTTTTCCTTTTCGTGAGACCTGTTTTTGTTTTAGTATCTTTCCTTTCATTACTACGTGGTTTGGAAAATTCTTGTAAAAGTTAGTGTGGCTAAAAATACCTTTTCTTCACGTATAAATAGAAAGAAAAAGTAAAACGTCTCGTTTGCTATATCGTTATATCTCATTAGTATTCAGCACGTGCAGGACCTTCTACTTCAGCCCACACAGCCCATACATGCAGTTTTTGTCGCATAGGCTTGAAGCCTTGATCCGACAACATAAATTGAAATAGCTGTATGCATCTTACCTGAAACCAACGAATTCATTGCAAAGAGTTATGAAGTTAAGATGACGGGATATAAGTTTGCTGTGGATATAGAGACTAAAAATTTTTCTTGTAGTACTGAAGGTCCGTTCAAACGAGTCTTTCTTCTGCAGTGTTACGCCTTTTCTGCAGGGATGAAACAAACGCGCATTATCTATCTTATTTCTCTCTAAAAAAAAAACTAGCTTTGTGTCCAAGTTCGTCAATATGGATTATATAGCCTGCAGTAATATTTTGCTGAACTGAAACGTTCGCACATTGAACTGAATGCGACTCCATTTAATATCAATTATAAAAGCTTAATGAAAAAAATCACACAACAAACAAAGAATCAATACAATGTTCTTTCGTAACGCACGCCTGGCTTGGTACAGATGAAGTTTACGATATTTCCTGTAGTGAGTTGTCTATTTGTCTGAGTTCGGGATTTTTTTCGACTGGAATTGCGACATTCATTTTTTCTGTTTTATGAGCCAGGTCACTGACATGAAATTTTTCCCATACCTGACTTGAATTTTTTTTCTCAATATCAAGAATGTAGTAGCGACTGTTAATATAACAATCACTATCCTCGATATCAAAAACCAAGAATAGCAACTATTAATATAACAACCATATTTTGATCAGCGTTTTATTTAATATCAGTGATAAAATCAGAACACCATTGGAAAAAAAAAAACATGCCACCATTATCGTACGGTGTTTGTGTAAATACATTTACTCTTATTTTTATCTTATTTGGTAAAAATGAAAAAAAGCTGACACGTTTAGATAATGTCCATGGGAACGCAGTTCGTTTGCTTTTTTACTATTTAGGATTAAAAGTTCCTTCGTTTTCAGAAATCTTCTAGCCAAATTTAAACGCAGATTGTTTAGCAAAAGTTGTCTTTCATCGATAAGTAATACTACAAAAATACCTTCATCTTGGTCGCAATTTACATTTATGTGCCCATTATCGCTAGTTGGTTTCCTAGCAACTTGTAAACATGTACAAACGCCAAATCAATATGCTAACAATGTTACAAAATGTTTTGTCAAAAGTTGAAAAAAAAAATAGTCCTTCTTTTCTTGCTTGGACTTCTTGGTCAATTTTGTGTTCAAAACTAAGGGCCTGTTTACAAGCAGGTAGGGTAACCCTAGTGCCAGGGTTACCCTTGCAAGAGGGTTACCCTAGCGCTCCCACATTTCTTCTTTTTTTTTTATTCGACGTATTTACAAGGCAGCTAGGGTTACCCTAGCGCCAGGGTAACCCTAGCGCCTTGTAAACGCTCTGTTAGGGATAACTCGCCTACCCGGGACAACTTTATTTTGGCTCCAAGGAGCTAAATTTTTTTAAAACTACCGACAAAAACAGTGTCGTGTCTTTGCACTGGAACGGAATTATTATCGAATAACAGGTTCTTACGACAAAGGGGTCGACAAAATTTTTGGCACATGTTTGGCGCTGCATATGTGAATTCATTCCATAACATAATTATTTATAGTTTCTCCGTCAAACGCGTTACAACTACAAAACAATTAGTGCTTGGGACGTTAATGAGCTTGGAAACTGAAATAAGATTTTACTGGAACTGATAAACTGCGTAAGTAAAACGAAAATCGGTTTTGGCGCTTAGATTATTACCCGTTACATGCTATATTTACAAGGTTAACTGATTCAGAAGCGTAACCGGTGTAAGTTGACCCGGGTAGTAGGGTTACCCTACCTGCGAATTTTTGCTTATAAACCCGGGCTATCTTCTAACCCTCTTGCTAGGGTAACCCTAGCACTAGGGTTACCCTAGCTGCTTGTAAACAGGCCCTAAGTCTAATTTGCATTCATGATATGTCCACCACTATCGTTTGTCAGCGAATAATTCTTGTTTGTAACATGCCTGGATTGACAGAAATGAAATCTTTTCTCATAAAAGAATCGTGTTGCCTTGAAGAAATTGAAGTAATGTTGATCTGCCAATTAAGCTCGCAATTCTCGAACACGCGACTTTGCATCCCGACTCCACTGTTGGGTTCTTCGTATTCGAGTGTGTATCTGTCTGGGTTGGCGAAAAGGAACGAAGTATATTTGTTGTCCATCTCTGTGTAATCGACAAATGAATGAGATACAAGACGAAAGTTAAGGAGAACTAGGCAATTGCGAAGGGAGAAGAAAAGAAAAGGAACAAAGCTGATTCTGCATGAAATGAATGAAAGGCCTGGTATAATCGAAAATTGACTAAATAAACAACTTGCTAGCCACAAATCAAAGTAGCATTCTGAGGGGTCTGGGTGGAGAAGTACAATTCGCTTGCAAGTTTCCGAGGTTACTCACGTAAGAAAGACCAGAAAATTTTTGAAGCATTAAATTTTAATTTACGCGCGGAATTTTGGCAGAATATTCTAGACACATCTGATATTTAAGTGGAGGGAGGATTTTATGATTTTATGATCTTATACATGCACACAGGCATACAACTGGTCATATACATGCAACGGTTTAACCTCATAAACAACTTACAAACACTGAAAATTTGTGCGAAAACTACAGACATCAGATTGTTTCTGCGGTAATGATACTGTTAAGTTTAACTTAAAAACTTTTTTTTTTCAGATCAACAACAAGTTCGTGGTTTAAGTAAACAACTTTGCGCTACTTTCCCTGAGAAGGACGCCATTATTTATATTACCGGAGCATAAAGCTAAGGATTAAATTCCAACGAGGGATATTATGAGGAAAAATCTTTAAGGATAATATTGATAGCTGTTGTAGATGTTGTCGTAACTGATATGAAATTTTTTTTAATCCACTGAAGGAATCAGAATAGCATACATTCTAATTAAACAACAAAAGTAACAACAACAACAGCAACAACAACAACAATAATAACAAAAAATAACAATAACAACAACAACACCGGCAAAGCAAATAACATTCGTATACTGTTGGACGTTTTACATTGTACATTGTCTACATGCTAAAGCATGAACTGTGAAACGCGTTTTTGTTTTATCGCCCTTTCTGGTAGTGTTGCTGATAAAGGCTTGCCCGTTTTGATCAGAGATAGGTAAATTTCGATGTTAGGTAATAATTTTATAGCGGCTGCGCGCAGACGCCTTTGCGGAAATAGGAGACGTCTAGCGCAGCGCGCGGGCTCATTTTTCCAGTAAAAGACAAAAAAAAAAAAAAAAAAAAAAAAAAAAAGGGAAACAGGAAGTAAAGTACATTTTTAATTGAATTGAATATTTTCACTCCTTTGTAGGAACTTATTAACATGATATTTGATGTAGTTGTTTGTTGTCAGCGGCTGGAAATCAAGTCATATAGATAACAACTGAATACCTCTAGATCGAGCTATGATCTACAAGAAATGTGCTAATGGTTTCCAGGTTTTCTTATATGCAGCATTTGCCTTTTAGGGCACACCCTAAATGTCTTCTCAGCTTGGTGGAAAACAACAGGTCAAGGCCATTCTCTCTAGACAGGAACTGTTAAGGTATTCAGTGCAGTAACAATAGCAATAATGACTCATCTGGTCCTCCCTCCCCGCCGCCCCCCCCCCCCCCCCCGCCCCCCCTCCCCATTAAATACTATAAATTGTATAATTGTGAGTAGATTACCCCATAAAGAATTCAACAACAGCTGAAAAAATAAAGCTCTGACAAGTTGAAAAAGTAATTACAGCGATGAAAACGAACTTTTAAAAAACGTTGTACTCATCGTTAAATATATACTTTGTACTATTCCACCTGCAGGTTAACGCATTTTGAGATCTTCATTGATCAGTCTCTCTTTTCTTCTCAATTCCTTTGTTTCTTTTATCGGTCTTATGATCAAATAATGACTGGTTAAAACTACGCGATAATTCATGTATGGTAGCGTGGCCGAGTGGTCTAAGGCGCTGGTTTAAGGCACCAGTCTCTTCGGAGGCGTGGGTTTGAGTCCCACCGCTGCCAAGGTTCGCTTTTGCAGTAATTGAATAAAAAATGTAAAACATTTTGGAATGAGGTGTCAGGGAATTAACGTATACGTTGAGAATAAGTTGATTTCTTTTATTCACAAAACTACATTTCTGCGGGTATCTTGGCAATTTAAATATTAAAAAAATTTTAGTTTTGTTTCAGAACTATCTGGCTAGATAATTAGAAGTATTTATTTCATATAAAGGGGCCTCCAAAGAGATTAACACCCAAATAATTTGCACGAAGTAGTTTATCAAGATTAAGACTAAGATTAAGATGGATAACGAATCAAAGCTTCACCAGGAATGACTTTTGAACAAGGCTGAACTTTACAAGAAAGTCTTTTAGATATGTACTTGAAAAAGCGGTTTTGAGATTGAAACACTTTTCCTTCATGATTTCTTAAGTTTTATTGGACTGAAAACAACAGCAGGAAAAATCCCTCATCATCAAAAACAAAGCTGGTTACAAATATCCAGCAATGCATGTCCGGTAGCGTGGCCGAGTGGTCTAAGGCGCTGGTTTTAGGCACCAGTCTCTTCGGAGGCGTGGGTTCGAATCCCACCGCTGCCACTGTCATCATTTTGTTGTGTTTGCAATAAAATAGTATAGCATATAGGAACTAAAAGCTAGTTGAAAGCGCGAACAGAAAAGCTTCCTTCTTTTACACGGAAGGACCGAGATTTACAAGCCGTAAATGATCGCTCATCAGAAATTTAAAGCAATAGCTCTCATTGGAGAAGAATTATGACCGGGAGCTTGACCCGGAAAGCATGCTCAGCGAGTTTTACCATGTGGCATTCTTGTATGAACCAAAAATTCTTGCCGAGACACTTTCTGTCCATCTAGAAACCCGACGATTTTTGGAAAGCATATTTCCATCGGAAAATAAGTCCCCCACCTCTCTCCCTCCGGGTATACGCCCTCACCGAAATAGGTCCCAACCTGAAAGGGACGTTGAGCAAAATATAAACCCAGGCATTAATTTTGGAATTTAACAGTAGCTTTCTCAATAATTACATTAAGTTTTAGCGCTCTATCTCTAATTTGAGATTGTTAACGTTGTTTTGTTTTGAGACACCCTTCGCAGTTCTGGTAGCGTGGCCGAGTGGTCTAAGGCACTGGTTTAAGGCACCAGTCTCTTCGGAGGCGTGGGTTCGAGTCCCACCGCTGCCAAGGTTCGCTTTTGCAGTAATTGAATAAAAAATGCAAAACATTTTGCAATGAGGTGTCAGGGAATTAAGGTAGACATTGAGAATAAGTTGATTTCTTTTAGGGACAGACCATTAGAAATAACCGGAGGTGGGGGGTAAAAATTTTCGGTGCAGGAAGGTTTTTTTAAGTCCTACTTATCTGCAGGTATTTATTTTCTCGTTTGCACGAATATTTTTTTAAAGGTCAAATGAACCAAAATTTCGACATTCTTTCTTTAGCGATTTTAAAGCAACCAAACGCTAGAAGAACTCATTATTAACTAAACTTAAGAAGAAATTTTGCTTTCTGAGCCTTAAAACGCGAACTATAGCAAAAACTACGAAGATTTCCGAAGACTTCACGAAAACGTTTCCAAAATGACCGCGCACTGGAATGGAAGGAATGGATCGAGCTTTGAATTTTGTGACGTAATAGTTTTATTTCACAGCTTTGCGATCGAAGAGACGATCGTCGTTTAAAGAGCGAATAATGTAAAGTTTGAGAGTTTGAGTCAGTCTAAGTAATTCAAGTAATTCTGAAAGAATCTAAGCTTTTTTTTAAACATGGTTGTTATATTTTTTTACTACATTGTAATCCAGTTTCAAAGATTAATAATTATCAAAGCACTGAGTAAAATTGTAAGCATTGTACGATATAGGAGGTTTTCAAACACTGGATGGCGTATAAAAATCATCAGTCTGCTCAGCTTGGTATAGAACAATCAGTTTTGTTATATACCCCAATCTAAATGCAGTTTTTTTGGATTTGCACGTAATTCTTATCAGGACGTGTGCGGCTTGCAACCTGGATCGGTATGCAGCGCGAAGTTATCCTAGGATGTGGCCAAAAGCTAAGATTGAATTCACTGTTTCTTTTCTGCACTCGAGAGTCACACAAAACACAAAAATAAATTTGTACACAAAAGTTTAACTTGAATGAAAGGTTATTTCTCAATGCAAATTCGAAACTGCAAAGCACCACGCAGGGTAAAACTTTCCATGAATAAATTCGTGTCGTTTTCCGCTGAAGGAAAATTCAGTGTTGGAATAAATACTGAGCGTTTACACACTGTCCCCGCGGACACTGTGAGTTCTGTTTGTATTAGCTGTTTTTTGGTCCATATTTATTTGGCCGGTACATGTTATTTAGGGCTCGAAATTAACGGTTGTAAACCCAACATAAATACAATATTTGAAGTTTAATTTTATACGCGTCAAAAAGCATGCACATGCACGCGCATGGAAGCAAATTATTTGGCGAGGATATTGAACTAAAGAACTCAAATTCTAATGCTTGATTACGACCAGCCAAACCAACAAAGTAAAAGTGCTAATAATCATAACAAATACTCTATCTAAGTTCTAGGTGGAATAAGAAAGGTGCAAAATGTGGGGTCTTTGTGCTTCGGAAGGCATTCTTCTCCGTGATTTCTTTTCCGAACAAAAAAAAAATAGTCCGCGGCACAGAATCCTCTTTGAGGTGGAGTCGTAGCGGCTTGAAATCAGAACCCAGAAACCTACGTATTGCCAGATTTTCTCTGAATTAGTCTTCGGTAAAATGAACCGCACAAATGCGAGAGATTTTTTCTGGCTGAAATTCTTTTCTTTTCATTTGCAAAAGCCATTGTTTCCTGAGATTTGAATTTGCTGGAAACTTAAACGTACTTACTTTGGACTTCGAATAATTTAACCAGTTTAGTGCTGCACAAAACACCATGATGTTCCATTCTTGTGAGCTTCATCACTAAAAGACTATGAATTTCCCGCAATTTCACAGCACACCAATACTGACGTCACAGTTTTATGTTCCGAAAATTTCCCGACAATTTTCCCGAGCGCTCTACGATTATGAAGGCCAAAACTAAGCATTTTTCAACTTGAAATTTCTCTGTTTTGCAAAGTCCAATTCCTTTGAAACTTCGGAATATGTTTATTTGGTTCTTAATCAACAAATTGGCCTAAAAAAAAGAAAATTCGAAATTTTGGTTCATTTGACCTTTAAGGTGACTCGAAGGGGTTTAGATATTCCTATCTTTGGTATTCTATTGCAGCTACACTAATAACCTTGAGGTTAAACTTTTAGTACAACTTTGTAAAGGTTTTACCACTGAACAAATTGCAGTTGCTATGACGTCAAAATCTGTTACCATGGCAACGTCATATGAGGTCAAAGATACCCTATTTTTTACAGTTTGAGGCTAATAACTTAAAAACTAGACGGTGAAAGTTTTTGTTTTTCATATATGTTTGCCTACTGGGCAAAACAAACAATCTAACAATGTTTAAAAAAATTCTGTAGGTAGGGTTCAGAGCCACCTTACATTAGTGAAAAAATGACGTAGCTTCGAATCCTACCTAGAGAATTTTTTAAAAATTTGCCAAAAATTTTTCCTTCGTCAGTTGGATAAAAATATATCAAAAACAAGAAATTTCACCGAGTAGTTTTTGAGTTATTAGCCTCAAAAGGTCCAAACTAGGGTATCTTTGACCTCATATGATGTTGCCATGGCAACGATTTTTGACGTCACAATGACGTCAATTTGTTCATTGGTAAAACTTGTACAAGTTTGTACTAAAAGATTTTCCTAAAAATTATTGGTATAGCTGTGATGGAACACCTAAAATGGGCATGTCTAATTCTGACTAAACTGTTATGAGCCACCTTAAGGCGCAACCGCTTGCAGAAATTTTTTTCTTAGACAAAGTGTCCTTGCAGGATTTTTTTTGGGAAAAGTCACTTCCCCCGGTTATTTCTAATGGTCCGTCCCTTATTCACAAACCTACATTATTGCAGGCCCCTTGGCAATCTAACTATTACAAAAAATTAAATTTCTGACGTGTGAATGAATGAATTAGTCTGAAATTACTATTCTGACGGCACAACTTAGAGGTTCGCGGGTTGTTCTGGAATCCAAAGAGATTAACACGCAAATAATTTGCACGAAGTAGCTTACCAAGATAGAATACGACCATTAACTTAAAGGTAACAATTTTTGAAGGGTCAAAAATATCGATAGTCCGGGATCGATAGTTACGTCCTTTTAAGATTAAAAAGGATAACGAATCAAAGCTTCAACAGGAATCGCTTTTGAACAATGTGAGGCTGAACTTTACAAGAAAGCGTTTTAGACAGATACTTTAAAAAGCGGTTTTGAGATTGAAACACTTTTCCTTCATGATTTCTTTAGTTTTATTGGACTGAAAACAACAGCGGGAAAAATTCCTCATAATAAAAATAAACCTGGTTATAGGTATTTAGCAGTACATGACCGGTAGCGTGGCCGAGTGGTCTAAGGCGCTGGTTTTAGGCACCAGTCTCTTCTGAGGCGTGGGTTCAAATCCCACCGCTGCCACAGTCATCATTTTGTTGTGATTGCAAAAAATAATAGCAAACAGGAACTAGAACCCACTTAAACGGGCGAATACAACAGCTTAATTTTTTTTACAGCGGAGGACCAAGATTTACCAGCCGTAACTGATCGCTCATCAGAAATTTAAAGCAAAAGCTCACATTGACGAAGTTTAATGACTGGGAGCTTGACCGGGATCATAAGTAGCCAGGAAAGTATGCTCAGAGAGTTTTAACATGTGACACTCTTGTATGAACCTAAAAAATCCAGCCTGACACATTGTGTCCACCTAG
>OY855906.1:18374660-18562160 GCA_963693305.1 Meandrina meandrites
AGGTTTGTGTGTTGTTGGTTTTTTTTTTCATTTTCAATAGACTTCAATAGACCTCAGCCATTTGTTATTCTTTTGTGTTCTTGCTTGCTCCAAGCCTCGTCAGCATGTACAAAATACAAAATAATTTGAACTACAAATTTAGGTTTTGAGGGAAATTTACATAAACACATAAAAGAGTAATAAACAGCATGAAAAAAAGGTCTATTGAATGATCATGTAAATTAGCTTTGTTAAAGTCATTATATGAAGTTAGTAAAAAAAAGCTGCAATATAGCATACGTCGTAGCGCAGTGGAAAAGCACCCATTGCCCAGTCATGTCGAGTTGTACAAGTGGTGCAATGCTATCGTTGTCCTACCGCAGTGGTACTGTTATCTATCTTGATGGACCTTAGTTGTACTCCAGTCATACCGCCATCTGTCTTGCTCGATCCCACTCACCATACGAATGTACCGCATTTGTACTGAGTGGCGTATAAGAAGTTCAACGCCTGTAGAAAGCTCGACTGCTGCTCTCAGAAATATCCAGCCTCACCCTAAGCCTTTTGTGCGAACATCCCCTTCCGTGTACGTTCCCGCGCTGCTATAGATACGTTAATTCTTTTATTCTTGCTGGCAACACCTCTTTATAACAAGTAAGTTCGAGATTATAAAACAAGAAAAGCTGCCTGTGAAAGCCTCGTTGTATTTATGGTGGTTCGGGGTTGCTCACGACAGGTTCCACTTACTAAAACGAAAAATGCATTTTACTTGATTAACCTGTTAAGAAGGTTTTCTTGTGTTGTATCTTGCATTTCTTTTCAGATCTTCCTAGTGTAACTATAACAGATGGAGCGTCTGTTCAAACTGTACCAGTGGGTGGTTCACTGACACTCGAGTGTCGCGGAACGGGAATCCCGAAACCTGAAATTCAGTGGTCCCGTGTTGGTGGTCCCTTACCCGAGGGAATAGCTATAGAAGGCGGCCTGCTGATTATCACAAACGCCCGACATTCACATGGTGGAGCCTATGCTTGCAATGCAACCAACAGAGTAGGCTCTGTGCAGTCCCAGGTTGCTATCTTAGTACAAGGTTCGTGTTTGTTTGGATAAAAATTAAAGTTAGAAGAGACTCGAGACTCTTATTTCGCAGTCACGAAATGCTTCAAAGTCAAATTACGCCTGCAAAAGAAATTAATGTAGATAGACATAGCTGAGGGAAGAAAAGTCTATAACAGAGTCTACTATTCTATTTACTTAAAAGGATCCCGGGAGCTCTTAATCCTAAATACGCTGTGGGTCGCCATGGGACGCATAAATTTTGAGAAAAAACGACGTTTGAAGTCGCGTCACTTTCACCCCCAAAAGCAAATGTAGCTCCGCTAATATAGTAGAATCATAACAATTTTCTTTGTAACAATAATGTAGTGAGCTCAAGTGACAAAAATCGTCATTCTAAAACAGCTACAATCCTGAACAGGATTATAGTTCAAAATATGCAATGCTTACCTTTTATAGAGGCTCCCAAGGTTACAGTTACGCCACAGAAATCTCGAATAAAGACAGGCGAGTCCGCAGAATTCACATGTATCGCCAGCGGTTCCCCGTCACCAAAACTATCATGGCGGAAATTTAACGGTTCACTTCCTGTCAGTGGCACCATGCGAGGTGGAGTACTCAGCATTGCTAATGTAACCCAAGAGGATGCTGGGATATACTTATGTGAGGCTTCGAATGTCGAAGGATCAGCGGAAGGAAATGGAACTTTAGAAATTGAAGGTATTGTGTACAGGAAAGAAAGACAAACACGATAAAGAAATGAAAACAACCAAAATTATCACAACTTCAAAATCTCCTCTGGACTAACATCAATGCCGTTTTGATTATTCTCCAGTTACTGTGGCACGAAAAGCTCCAGAAGTTGTCGTGGAATCTTTTTCTGAGACGTTAATCGAAGGTGAAAAAGCCGAGTTCCGCTGTAACGCATCTGGTATACCAACTCCGAGCATCACCTGGGAGCGACTGGGCTCTAATCTGCCCAACGGTGCGCTTGACAGGTATGGACTGCTGGTCATCCTGTCTGTAGGCCCAGAAGACGCAGGGGTATACATTTGTAAAGCTGTTAACAGTGAAGGAGAGGACAGCGCTACAGTTCAGTTAGAGGTCATAGGTGAGGAAATGTAACAGAACCTAGAACATTTGCCTAATGCTTCCAGAAACCCCCATCTTCCCGTTGTGACAATGTTGAATGGTTTCTAGTGCAAAGCTCATCGCTTTTCTTCTTTACACGTTGTTCAATTATCATTCGTCGCATGTATTCTTTTGCTTTAAATTGGAGTCCAGACATTTTCTTATGGCGCCAAAGAAAAAGATCCTACTTTTCTTTAACGAGAGGTTACAACCTCGTCTGCAGTTGGAAGGGTGCACATCTGAAGGGAAAGCTCCCCAGAAACGACCTATCTGGAGTACAATTCAAGAATCAGAGGGGGTTTGAGCAACTAGTCAAACGAAGCCAAATACGATAGCCTGCTGGAAACCGGTTTTGCGAAGATCGCAGCAGAAAAGGAATTCTGGAAACGGATACGTTTACTTGTAATCGTTTGACCACGTAATATGAAAAGTCGAGTTTGTCGTCTAGACCCTATTTTACTACTCGAAATCAACTCCTAACGAGATGTAATAAGGGATAAATTGTGAAGTACCACCATACTGCACAACACATTGACGATGCCTTTTTCTTTTAACCTAGTTCCTCGTGTCGAGGTGACGCCTTCCCAGTTGTCCGTAAATCGGGGAAGTTCCTTTCGCCTCTTTTGCCTTGTTACACCGCCACTTCCGGTCACCTGGTCAAAGGTTAATGGAAGTATCCCCAGTGGAAGTGAGGTGGACAATGGAACACTGATTGTCAATGAGGCGAAAGTGGAACACACTGGAGAGTATCGCTGTCGACCCAGCAATGCTGCGGTTTCTATTGAAGGTTTTGCAAGTATCACAGTGTTTGGTAAGAATTTGTAGTTTGTTAATATTCTCCAATACCAAAAATCCCATCCTCTCCATCTATGACATAGGCAGGGACATGCTGCAGAGGCATGGTGCATGATGGGGAGTTTCACTGCATCATGTCCCTGCACTGTATCATGTCCCTGCACCATATGTATATTTTTTGATTTTATCCCCTGAACGTGTGAGAAATCTACATTGGTGCACTCGAAAATATCCATCCTCTCTAAACTAGATGAAAATAATGTAATCCGCGAACGTCCCCTTCCCTCCTGCGCTGCTATTGCTGGCTTCCACTGTCACGCCATAAAAAAATAAAATAGAAACCGTTCAATGACAGAAGCTAAGAAAATGAAATGTTATAACAGACCTACACCGGAAAAACTTCTCCAAGTCTCAGGTCTCTGTGATGCGCCGTTTCTGAGTTATTTGCCAAAACGTTTCACGCAAATTTATAGAGCTTTGTATGGAGACGCCATGTTGGTGTACAACTTTAGTACACCAACATGGCCGCCAAAACATATGAAATTCACTTCTATGATGAAAGCGCTTTCTCTTGGCTCGTGAGCTTTTATATATGCGCATAAACACATCTCCTAAGACTTTAAAGTGTTTTAAGTGCTAAAAACCATAAGAGGAGACCTTTTTTTAACCATTACAGCTTTGTCGCGGCCACTATCTCCGTGTCACGCAAGGTTAAAATTAGGAAATTCAAAATGCTGTATTTTTGAAGCGACAGACACCACAAGACTGAAAACTTGCACAACGATTTTTTTCTAGGTCATCTTCAACCTAGTGTAGAAAAAAAATTAGAAGACCTCACAATAATGAGTTTAAAATTTTATGACGTCACATGCAAACCAAGAATAGATACATTAACAATTAATTCTTGCTGCCAACATCCCCTTATAACATGTAAGCTCGAAGTATAAATAAAATGAAAACGGCAGCCGGCTACGAAAGCTAAGTTGAACTCATCAGAGTTTGGCTTTCCTCGTGACCGGGTTCCACTTTGAGAAACGAGAATTTTTTAGTTAATTATTTGATTAATCTTGTTGTATCTTGTATTTCTTTTTAGATCTTCCAATTGTAACTGTAACCGGTGGGGCATCAGTCAAAACTGTACCATTGGGCGGTTCACTAACGCTTGAGTGTCGCGGAACGGGAATCCCAAAACCTGAAATTCAGTGGTCCCGTGTTGGTGGACCCTTGCCCGAGGGAATAGCTATAGAAGGCGAACTTCTGGTTATCACAAACACCCGACATTCACATGGTGGAGCCTATGCTTGCAATGCAACCAACAGAGTAGGCTCTGTGCAGTCCCAGGTCGCTATCTTAGTACAAGGTTCGTGTTTGTTTGGATAAAAATATTAAAGTTAGATCACACTCGCTGTGCATTAATTCAGGGGTTTTTTAATGTTGAACATGATGTGGACGTTTCATTTCGACCTAAACGAAGCTATTGTATGAAAAGGCGACAAAAATATTGGCGCGTTGTTCATTTTGTCATCTAAGAAAAGCGAGCAGGAGTGAGAAAATATTTCTTCATAAATATTTCTCGCTCTATCGTATCTAATGGATGATAAAGATGGTAAAGAAGAGATCTTCGCAGATAACTCTTATGTGGTGATGTTGGAGAACTTGCTTTTTCCATTACGAAAAACTGCCGCTTCGTCTCCGATTTTAATTGAGTTGTTTCAGAAGTTCATAAACTAGGAGTCTAGCAACATACAGTATTTTGCTTGCAATCTAGCCTGGATTTCAGCCATCGTCTCTTCGAACCAATTAGGAGGAGAAGTTTAGAAGAAAAATTAGAATTAGAAGAGAGAATTTTAATCTTTTGAAAATAGCCTATTCCAGAAAAAATGACTTCGAGCAGGTTGCACTCGTGACTGTAAAGTCCTAAGGGAATATCTGGAATATGACATCTGTGTGCTTGGTAAAACGTTATTGCGTCTTTGTATACATCATTAAGCTTTTTGTACAAGGTGGAAAGTAAAGCCATTGGTCTGACGCCAATAAAAAGGAAGTTACTTTTCTCAGCAGGCTTTCACGGGGACAATCAAAACTACAAGCAAATATTTTATTTTGGCGTGAATGACCTGTCAGTGAGCAAAAGTAACTCAATCCGAAATTACATTCGGGCCATTTATATTACTCTTCAAAGGTTTAATGTTGGCGGCCGAAAGCTTGTAACTTTATCCCGAATTTTTAACCAGAGAGCGTTTCAGTTTTTGCAATGATGTCAAATTAATACCTTATTATAGGAATGCAACGAAGCATTTTAACAACGTGAACAATATCTGTGCGTTATAAAATCAACGCAAATTTTAGAAAAGCTATGTTTGCATGCATTTAACGCGAATTTCTGTATGGTATACGTTTACTTGAATTTTATGCATATAAATATAAATTTCAATAGCAACCTGTGCTTTACACAAGACAAAACAACGATGCCCAACAACAGATAACTGGAAAGATATATAGAAAGGCGATGAACATTTTGCACACGAAAGTAGAAGTGAGCTACCGTCTTGTAGATTACGATCGTTACATCGACGAATCTCAAGACAAAATTAAACAACATTTAATGGCGATATCTACTGACTCTGACTGAAAGGTAGATGGCATGTATCTCTCCTTGAAATAAACGTGTCCTAAAAAAGCGATACTCTAAAACAGTGTGATTACAATTGACAGTGACGTAAATTAAGGTGCATAAATTAACGCCGATTTTTGAAATTCGCGTAAATAGCATGCACCGTTAATTTCCTATAATTTAAGGTAATAAAAAACAACATAAACCACCTTTTCAAAACAGCCAAATGCCGGTTTATAAATGCAGCTTTATATAAGCAAAGCAACGATATTTGAATTAGGCATTTAAGAATAAGGTGTTCCCAAATAGTTTCCTTTCACGCAGTTTTAAAAATACCTATCATCCGTCCGTTCGTTCCTCGTTCGCTGTTTTGGTCTTTCGTTTGCTCGCCGTTCGTTTGATTATTTAATTGGTGGATCGTTCAGGTGGTTTCGTTCGGTCGGTTGTTCACTCGTTTGTTTTGTTCTTTCGTTCGTTCAATTATTCGTTTGTTTGTTTGATTGATTGTTGGGTTGTATAGCTGATCTCCTTCGTTCGTTCGTTCGTTCGTTCACTCGTCCGTTCGTTGGCTCGTTTCTTTGTTTCAAACATAAGACCCCTGCCAAACCTGTAAACTATTTTATTCATCCCATATGACTGATGTAGAAGCATGCATTTTTGTGTTTTAGATTTTCTTCATTTGTACCGCAAAGCCAAGTCAACTTCAATGTAAAGTTTGCCTGAGAGACAATTGTATGAAAACAATTTCAACAGGTGTATGCGTACATCCCTCAATCGGTAAATATTTTCAATGCTGAGTATCACGGGTTAATACTTGTCGATATTTTAACGATAAATTTGACGGGAATTGTTTGATATGGATCACCTCCAAAAGAGAAGACCACAAAATAGCGTGTTGAAATCTTGAAACAAATTTTAGTCAAAAGTTTACATCACTTCAAGGAAAATTACAATACCACGCCAAGTTTATACCGAGGCAAAAAAGCTGAAAAAAATTCTCACTAAATGAGTATTAAGTGCCTTGGAAGACGTTGACTGTTCCATATACGTTTCGGGGTCAGCCCTTCATGAGTGGAAAGTCAAGATTTCAGTTAAAAACGCTGGCTTGCGCCATGAAAACAAACTTGAGTTCAAACGTGAATGAATGTGGCCATTGTAGATATGCTCGATCGTGTTCTTTTCAGACATGTTCAAATATGCTGAATTTCTTAAATCACAGAAACGACACTTCTGTATAAAAGTCACTCGAGCTGTTAGAGGCCCCTTGCTTCTATCTTGTCTTCTATCCTGATGATATGGAGCGCGTTTTGCTGCGCGGTGCTCGGACAGGTTTGTGCGCGAGGTCTGACACGGGGTAATCTTGGATTATCAGTTGGGTGAATCGCCCCCTCATTGATGTCGTTCGAGGTTCCACAAACCCTCATTAGCCCTAACACCTTCTTAACACCGGTTCGGAATTCTCTTTTACGGATGGAATAAATGATCGGGTTACACAACGAACTGACAAAGAAGATGCAGGTTGTAGATAGAATCACCTCGGCTGGAACTTTTGGGCTCTTGATGAACTGACGGCAAAGACCAGTGATCCAGACAGGAAGAAAGCACAACAAAAATGCTGCGATGATGATGCTCACATCAACAGCTGTCTTCTGCTCACTATGTCTTCTTGTCATCTCTTGCTGCTGGCTTTCATATTCGCTAGGGGCTCCCACTTGGACCGTCGCTACTGCGTCTCCCTGAAGAATTCTCGCTGTTTTGAAGACCCTCCAATTTAGGAACGCGATGATCAGAAAGGGCACAACAAAGGAAAACAGCACGAGAAAAACAATAAATACCAGGGAATGGACCGATGGAAAATGGAATGGGGATTATCCAAATGAGAGCGATAAACGCCACTCTGGACTTGGTAATCGTACCATCGTACGTCAAAGGCGATTTGACGATGGCGTTGTATCGCTCATAAGACACGGCTATCAGATGAAGAACTGTATTAAGGTAAAAGTATCTCACAAAGAATGGATTCAGATGACACATTGTTTGGCCGTACAACCATCTTTCTTGTGCTATACTTGCGATGTGGAATGAGTTTGTGAGGATCAAACAGAGAACGTCTGACGCTGCGAGGCTGGCGAGTAGAACATATCGCATCACGTGAAATCTTCTCTCCAAGACGATCGTCACTATTACCAGTAAATTTCCAGGAAGACCGATCACATCAAAAAGTGCGTGGAACACTGCAATGACTTGAGGAAAAACCACTTTGCATTCGAAAATGTTTCGAATGAAGTTGTTATGTAACCAAGGGTCTGACAGCGTCTATGTAAACTAAGAATAACAGTTGTTATTTATACCAAAAACACTTTTATTACTTTTCTTTTTTCAAAACACATTGGGCGGAAATTGGGATTAAAAGAACTTTGAAAGACTTTAAATTTCTACTTTTGTACATGAGAAATTAGCCTTCATATTTGTAAAAGGCGAACTGCACAGGGACCGCGGAGACCATTTAAAAGTGGTAGGGCTAAAAATATGGCCAGGACAAACAATTTGTAACAATATTTGGCCAAGGTAAACCCCCTTGAAGCATTTAGGGGCCACTGTTCCACTTTTTATCATACATTTGCACGCCATCTTATACACAACCCCAAAAATATAACATAGCCGTCCTCACTTGGTATACCAACCAATTCAGTAAATATGTTTAATAAAACTACCTATAGTAAGGTCTCTACTCTTTGAAGTTGCAAAAATTTCTCTTGCGATACTCTTTGCGAGAAACAAACTCTTGTGCGACGACAGCTATACAGACAATGTCTGTTGAGACCCCCTTGGTGGCCATTTAACAAGGCTAAGCTGCTATAGCCTGTTCCAGGTTCCGGACAGTAGGGCGAAAGTCGGGCAAGCGCGAGCGAAGCGAGCGAAGGAAAATTGAGGGGGGTCTTGAGAAGGCGCCTTTCCAAGACCCCCTTCAAGTTTCGTTCGCTCGCGCTCGCGCGCTTTTCGCCGTTATGACCGAGAGCCTGGAAAGGCAAAGGCTGCTAAACCTTTCGTCGTCCATCCTGGATCTAAGCCACATCTAAAAGAGGCCGGGCAGATGATAAAGAACGCTCGCCAGCAGCGTTGGTAGCAGGATTTACAGCAAGCAGCCAGTAGATAGTTTGGACTTCCTAAACGAGCTTCGCCTCTGGTTCTGAAACCTTCGTCACCACCGACAGGATGTCGTCGAAACACCATATCTTCAACATAGCTTCCAAAACACTTAGCAGGAGCTGAAGCTTACTGTCGCCGCGCAGCTTTGCAGAGCCTTTGACTTCGTGCATATGCAAGAGTAGACGGGTTTTGTTGCTTTCAAGTGGTAACATTCATAAAATATCCATGTCATCTGGAGCCCTAAAAAAACAACCCAAGCAAAAAAGTGGTAGGGCTTTAGCCCTACCAGCCCCTCCCCCTCCGCGGTCCCTGCTGTATGCCAGCGAACAAATGTGAATTTCCTGCTCTATACCTCGCGTCGAGTTATGTTCGAAATAAAATCGAAATAATTTTAGTGCAAAATTATAAAAATATAAAAATAGTTGATTTCTTTTTAAGCGCCTTAAACTACTTTTTAGGGCGTAATCTCCGTGTAGTTAATCAAACAAACACGCAGCTATTACTGTAAATTTAATTGAAATACCAAGTTGCTCAATATATAACAACGCATACTAATTAGGAAAAGATTAAGTTTCATTGGCTAGAAATTTTCTATGGGAAGGAAGAAGTCAAGTGGTACCTGAGCATGTTTTGACAATTGGCGTCATGGTGCAATTTTCACGTGGTGTTTCGTTATAATAGGTAACAGCTGTAAGCCAATCAAAACACGCGTAGCATTCATCTTCAGTTTTTCATAATGTTATCTGACGTCAAACTATTCACAGAGGGATCACGTTTTCATCGCCCCGAAATTTTGTGTGGGTAAAAGATGTCAAACGACATATGCCTTGGTACCAGAAAAAAATTATGTTGTTTCAAAAAAGCTGCATCATTAACCATTTGTGAACAACTTGAAGTAGTTCTAAATCTCGAAAGGAGCACCGAAAATTGCTCCTCTGTACATTGCCTTTTTGTAAACCATGCAGTGGTTAAAAACAAATTGACTTTTTTCTTTTGTCTTTTGACAAAGTTACGTTTTTGGCTTTTAACTGAACACGTTGTCGGTACCTAAAAACAAGTTTAAAAAACTGGTGATAAACGATTGAGATCATATAAGAATGGACTGATTTTGTTAAAATATGGATTGTTGTAATAAATAATTTTACATGTGAACTTATCCTTCACATTTGTAAACGTGAACTGCATATGGACGAACAAATGTGAATGTTATGTGAGTCATGTTAGAAGTTAAATCGAAATAATTTTAGTGTAAAATTTAGATGTTTCTGTAAATTTAATTTGAATACCCAGTTATGCTATATAAAACAAGTCAAACTAATTAGGGAAAGATCAAAATTTTCTATGGGAAGGAAGTAGTCAAGTGCTATGGTACTTTACAAAAAAACTGAACCGAAATTCGAAATTTTGTGTGGCAAAAGATGTCAAACAATATATGCTTTGCTACCAGAAATGAAAACGATCTCGTTTCAAAAGAGCTGCATCATTGAGCTTTTGTAAAAAACTTTAAATCTCGAAATGAGCGCCGAAAATTGCCTAATAATAAGAACCGCAACATACGCCGAAAACGTTTTAACTAAGAAGCGCTTTCAAAACATAGATTTTCCGCCAAGCAAGAAGTAAATTTTTATATAATCACCTTTTCTAAAACCACGTTCGATCTCCTGTCAAGCATTTTTCTTTCTAAGGGAAGAAGCGTTCTCAAATCAAGTTACTCGGAAAATAAAATTTCTGAGCCCCCAAACGGCGGGAGTCGAACCCACGCCTTGGCTGTGAATTTATTTTATATTTATTGTTCTACAGCCTTAAGAAAATTTGTTGTGCTGTAAGATTCATCTTGCACTTATGCGTCTCCGTACTTACTTTTAGGCTTGCCTATCAATAAAATGCCGACAGTTCTAATCGCCTCATTTTAAATCTCAAAGTACATGTATATTCGCCAATACTCCATTGAAAGTGAGAACAACTTGTTATTCTAAAAATATGAACTTTTTATTGTTTTTAGAGGCTCCCAGGGTTACAGTTACACCCCGGAAATCACGCGTAAAGATTGGCGAGTCCGCAGAATTCACATGTATTGCCAGCGGTTCTCCGTCACCAAAACTAACATGGCGGAAATTGAACGGTTCACTTCCTGTCAATGGCACTGTGCGAGGTGGAGTACTTACCATCGCTAATGTAACCCAAGAGGATGCTGGGATATACTTATGCGAGGCTTCGAATGTCGAAGGATCAGCGGAAGGAAATGGAACTTTAGAAATTAAAGGTATTGTAGGCACTGTACAGAAACGTTTTACAAAACACCGCGAAAACCGCGAACTTAATCGATACAGAATCACGGATTTCAATATTACGTGGCATCCCCTCCCCACCCCCACCCCCCCCCCCAACCTCCTCCACCCCCCACCCTCCCGCCGCACTCTTATTACAAAACGTCGTAGGAAAGTAATCGACAATTTGTTTCTTTTCTCTTAGTAACCGTCCCAAAGTTCATTCAAAAGCCGTTGTCTTATCTCAGCCTGCCGACGTTAACTGAGAAACCCCTTAATTTCACTGTCGAGATTGTGTTTGCCCCAGAGATGGCAGATGGACTCATATTATACAGCGACCAGCTAACCAAAGGCTCTGTTGGAGACTTCATATCGTTCGGAATGTCAAACGGATTTGCTGAATTTAGGTTAGTTCCAGCTTGTTACTGCCATAATGACTTGATTTATCGCCCTCCTTTAACTAAGCGCCCTTTGTCAAATGAAAGCGATGTTTGCCAAATTTTGATAAAAGTAGACGAAAGCTTTCCCTCTTTCAGTAGGCATGGTAATATCAATTCTCAACCCGTTTGAGTGCGAGTCGACGTAAGAAAGAAGATTCTTATGCAAGATTTATCGCTTTTTTAATCCTGGAGAAGTAAGGGGTAAACATACGGTGATAAGTGCCGCTCGTCCGCCTCCTCCCAAATAATCGCTCTTCCTTGAACCCCTAGCTTACCCGGGCGTTAATCAGAGCATTGCGCCATTACTTCATCTGAAAGGTAGATTTGCCAGCATTGATTAATTGAACGCATAAAAGACAATCGCACCTGTACGAGAGTCCACCATCGTTGGCGGATGGATATTTGACTAGAGTTCTCTTCAGTTGTCGTGGATTATCGTCAACGCGTGGTGATATGAGTAGTAGATTTGCCATAGTTATGTCACCAGCTGCCTGTCAAAAGAGCGAAAAAATTTTACCGGCTTCTCGTTGATTCTCTCTAATTAATTAATTGTCGTTAACTTCTAAAAAGGATTTTGACACTGTATCATGAATCAACGAAGCCCTCTGTCGATGTCTATCTTGACAGACCACATAGCGTAAGCCACCCTTACGTTCCCTTCATATCTCGTAACAATCTCCATGAAGGAACCGTAACAGGTGTTTCGTTCAACTTCAGATTCAACCTTGGCTTCGAGCCCGCAATTATCAGAACCCAGCAACCACTTCGTTTGTATGAATGGCACACAGTCGTTCTATCACGTGACGAGAAAGAAGGAAATCTGACGGTTGATAACAAGCCACCTGTGACAGGAATTTCTAAGGGAGGTAGTACAGGGCTGAATTTAAACCGAGATTTGTACGTGGGAGGAGTTCCTGACTTTTCGTCCATAAGTTCTTTGTCGGGCTTCAAATCAGGTTTCGTTGGTTGTTTGAGCTATTTGGTAATTGATGGGAAAGTTGCAAATCTTGGTAAGTTTTATAATACCATTTTATTCTTGTTAACGTTGTTATAATAACTTGTTATCAGCACCTTGAAAACTGTATCAGATAATTAACCATCGCATGTAAAATGCGCGCACTTAACAGAATAGTCGCGTTTCTGTAATTCTATAGAACCAAAGGAAAAGTAACCTTTTTTTATTTTCTTTCTTTCTTTATTTTTTTTTTTTTGCATACTTAGTAAATATCAGTGTAATTAGTTTAGTACATTTTATCTCTTTAAATTTCTTGTAAATATTATTGTAATTAACTTCTCAACTGAACAAAATCGGTAAGCCAAAATCTATGTAGGCTGGTCATTTGGCTAAAGACACTCGGCTATGAAACGTAACTATACTAGCGCATATGATAGAATGGCATTCAATCACTTACAATTTTGTTCCTTCTTTATTGTTACCATACGTAGGAGATCCCATCAACCGCGTGGGCCTGGAAGACTGTGACGTCTGTGCAACCAGGCCCTGTAAGAACGGTGGTTCATGTAGGGAGGTCACGGGAACCTGGGGCTTTGTCTGTAGTTGCAGGCCTGGTTACTCGGGGAGAACTTGCCAAGGCGCCGGTGAGCGGTGTTCTCCTGGAGTTTGTAATGAAGGACGTTGTGAGAATATTGGAGAAGATAGTTTTAAATGCATCTGCCCAGCAGGTTACTCTGGGGAGAGGTGTGAGGAAGGTGCGTAATAACTCAAAAGTAGTTCGTTAACCTCAGTTTCGATAGAGTACAGATAGTAAGAGTTGACGACTTGTAGTTAGCAAATGTGGCACCAAGTTTGCACAACATTTTTTAGCGGAGCCCCATAACCATAAAATAGAAGAATCATGCAGGCATAGAAATAGGAGAACCATGCATTTGAGTTTTCATGGTCATCGTGGCTAGCAGCATGGTTTACGGGCGCGTGCGTCCTACCAGCGTACGTTGCGCAGCCATTCTCCAGAAAATAGGTCGACCGGTCGACCTAGGCATGCCGCCTTGGTTACATCTTGGACATTGGACATCCATGTTATGGTCAATTTACAGCTGTCAAACCTAGTTATCCGCTGACCAGAATCACATGACCATATCGCTCAGGTGTAGAACTCATCGAGGTCACATGTTGTTTTGACCAGATAAGTCCTATATTTTCTCTCTCTCGGGTATTAACAGGATTTTGCAAGCGAAATTTCTGCAATTGCAGTTAACAATTTATTTAGTCTATGGAATCTCTCTTCAGCAGTTGCATAATAGCTTCTTCAATTTTTCCTTTGTTGTTTTTTCTACTTCTTAAAACAGCAGGATTTGGGTTGTGGTCGTCCTATATCGATTCAGCGTATACAGTAGTTCCCCGTGTTCCAAAAAAAATCTCTTTATTTAAGGGTCAATGTATTTACTGTTTTGTGACGAAGAGTTATGCGATGAACTTGTTGTAATCTCTGTTCTTCTCGCTCTTTCTTCAGGAGCTCCCATAGACACGCCAATGTTCGAGGGTAGTTCATTCATATCATTCCCGGGCATCGAAGGCGCTGCTCAACAGTTAAAACTCGCCATTAGATTTATGGTTCAAAAATCAGGCAATATGCTCCTGCTCTACAACGGTCAGCGGCGGTATCCTCAACGAGGAGACTTTATCTCGTTGGCTATCATTGGTGGGAAAGTTGTGTTTATGTTCGATTTGGGGAGTGGTCCTGGTACTTTGCGAAGCGTTAGAAACATCACCGTGGGAATGTGGCACACAGTTTTGGTGGACCGTACGCTTGACAGGAGCTCTCTAACACTCGATAGTGATCCAGCTGTCACAGAATACTCGCCCTGTTGCTTGAAAGGACTAAACCTCGCTTTAGACTTGTTCATAGGCGGCGTGGAAAACTTCACAAAGATAGACACTCGCAAAGTTGGCGTTAATTCTGGGCTTGTTGGCTGTATATCTGCCGTATCCGTGGACAACAGAGAGATTAACTTGATCAAATCGAATCTCAAACTGCGTGACATCAAGCAGTGTACAGAATGCCTCTTACCTTGCGAGATAAAACCCTGTCTAAACAATGCCACATGCATACCGATCGGCAAAACTAGTTATATCTGTTCATGCCCGGCAGGGTACACTGGACGACACTGCGAGTTCACTATGGTTGGACCAGAAAAGAACAAGACCTGTCTGAATAGCGGAATAGCTTTTCCGTCCTCTGATAGGACATGTTCTTGCCCGTTGGGCTATGGAGGGGAGCGCTGTGGGAGTCGTAAGTATTTTGGCAATAGGAGATATTCTTTACTCTTGTTTTAATCTGGATTTGGCACTTAATAACAAGAATAGATTGCGTCTCTACAAGGTTGGGCTTCCGGTAAGACCCGGTAAGGTAACTGGGACGGATACACGTCTAAAGTTTCCATGATGATATCACTGAAAAAAATACCAAATTCTGCTGAAGGGAGGTGTTGCCATAATAAAATCGTCCACTGTTTTTCCATGCATTGATTGTATAACAATCTACTTACTAGTTAGGCCCTTAGCCCTTCGTGGAGCATGGGCAATCAAGAAAGCACCTCCATCGACGGAGCTCGGGTTTGGGACAGCCTAATTTTTGTAAAGTTTGATGTCTGAAATATTCATAGTACTGATCGTGACTGAGGGAAGTAAGTCGTATGGCAATCGTGTAGTCGCGCCTTTAATTTTTCTATTCACTTTTTACTACATTTTCCCCGGACTTGATGCAGATCAATTTACTGAAGATGAAAGTGTGATTTTAAAGCTTCCGACTACGTCTTTATTGCTTGATTGTGATAAGGTAGTATTTTCTAGTTATCGTACGTTAATTTACCAACTGTGAATATTTCAGAAAACAAACACTAAATTCCCGTCCTTATTTTAAAATGGAGGGAAAAAGACGAGGTTTCGCTTTTCAGTCACTACCTTCAGGCCTCAAGCTCATGTTCCGGAGTACTCCCCTATGTATCTTTAGTGTTATTTCACGAAATTTTCAAACAAAATTAAGCTAACATCGATGATAAGTTAGATGATGATGTTTTTGTTTGGTCGTAGTTGTTCAACTTGGCGAGAGCGCTTCCTTCAATGGAGACGGTTACTTGCAGTTCTCAGGCTCAATTATGCGAGGGCCAAGGTATGACCACAGTAACACACCACCTCTCTGGAACCTCTATTTTCATTCGTCCGTTGTAAGCACATTGTTATGACCTGTTATCTATTGTTTTTAGAACCAATAAAGTAACTCGTTCCGAGAGGTAGTTGGCGACCCTATGACCAGGCTGCCTTTTCTACTTAAAATTCACGCCTTTCAATAACTGTTCAAGTAAATTCCTTTTTAAAACGCGTTCCAGCCAATCGGAGCGAAGCCGTTTAAGTTTAATTTTTTTCTGTATGTTTTAGGGTTGTAAAACCGGATTATATGTCTCTGGAAATAAAGACCGAAGCACAGGATGGAGTTATTCTATGGCAAGGCCAGGTTAGTAACGCTTAAGTATCGTTGCCTTGCAATTGCAGGATAACCATAAGTGAATCTTTACTTGTTTTGAGAACATCAGGTTACCAAGGGATCGCCCTCCGCAATCAGCGTCCTCTCTGCATCATTTTGTCGAGAACAATGTGTCCGGAACTGTCCGGAGAATGTAGGAATAAAACCAGTGTTCGTATGTAAGAGGATGCTGATGTCAAGCTTAACGAAAGAAGAATTCAGAGCCGGACTTGGGATAAAAGGTAACCAGTGCCTTAAGAAAGATATTAACCTGTTCGGTTTTCTATTTTCTTTGTAGAGAAGAGACCACTTCGCGATTGGGTTAAGAAAAGGACGCCTGGAGTTCAGGTCAGTATATATGATCGTTGTTCGTGGTTCGCATGGGCCTGGAATACTCCTTGAAAAACTGCTAAGTCCTTGAAAACTCAATGAGAACGATTTTCTTCTCTAAAATGAATTCAGCACTTATAATCGACAGTAGAACTTAATTCCCGGTTCAAAGGCTGGGTGACTGCATTTAAAGGTGACAGAAAAATGGCCTTATGCAGATGCTGCGATCCTTCCTTAGACAAAAAATTAAGTTCCATGCTGGAAACTAAAGCTGAAGGAATAATTCTTTATACAAAGGAATAGCTTTTATCCTTTGGTTGTAGGACATCAGTTATTTTCACTTTGTTTGTTGGCAGGTCTGTGTAATATTATGACAAAATAAAGTGAGTGCATGACGAAACGGACTACGTTTTGTCTTTCATTTGTATATTGCTTTCCTGGATACTCTAAGAAACAGTTGCGCATCGAATATTTTCAGTAGAATAAATCGTCGTGGTTCAGTGCTTGTTGTGCAGTCACTGATGTTTTGTTTTTCTTTTCAGATTTGAACTCGGCTCTGGTCCTGCTGTTCTTCTATCCTCGTCACCAGTCAACGACGGTCAGTGGCATACTATTGAGGTTTTTAGGTAAGGAATCTTGCGTAACTGACCAAGTATTATGGTATAACGTGCAAAGTGCGGTGTTGCGTGCAATATGTTGAATTATTCTGCCCTCTCTCCTTCTTCCGTTTGCACGCTGTTTAGTGGATCATTTTTTTGTATTCGTCACAGTTTGAGAGCCTACATAACCTAAAGATTAGTTTAAAAAGTCTTCTTCGATTGTTAGGAGTTACAAGGAAGGCTCTCTTAAAGTGGACGACCAAGAGCCTGTTAACGGCACGTCTGCAGAAGGAAGCAGTGGATTGAACATAAAAGGATCAATATTCATAGGTGACTAAACAAAAGTGTTGTTCACGAAGTTACTGTTGTCTTTGACCTTTAGTCTGTTTACGAAAGCTGATGCAATGAAAAGCAAAGTTTGGTCTGCCTCCTGTCAGTTGGGATTATTAACTATGTTATGTTCATTTAAAATATTATATTATATATACTGTTTCAGTGGCATGCCTTTAAACTAGCTATCTCGAAGCTAAGTACACGAACACTATAAGCGACATTTATTTATTTATTTATTTATTTATTTATTTATTTATTATAATTGCTTAAGTAATGTAGAGTGCAAAACTTTTTTGTTGCTTTTGTTGTCGTTGATACCAAAAATAAATAACATTATATCCCGTCTTCGTTACAAATGGAATTCGAATTTGCAAGTTTTGCAACCGTTACAGAGTAACGCCTTCTTCTCCATTCTTCTTTAATAGTAATCACGAAAACAATAGTTACGTTTTCCTGTTCGAATGTCTGGAATAAGACCTGCTTTAATGTAGTGACGCAAGATGAGATAGGGCACGATTAGAAATCCGAGAAATCTTAGGGTGTTTGACAAGGGTTTGCAAGAATGCGCCCTTTTCTCCAAAACTACTCCTACTATAATCTTTGTCGTTTGTTAAATATTTTTTTAACTCTTTGTTGACAGGAGGAGGTGACAACATCGTGGAATTAACTTACAACAAGTTTGATACCGGTTTTCCCGGTTGTATAAGAAGAGTTTACTTCAAGACTAAAAAAATTAATCTTCAAGCTGACGCAAGTCTCGGTTGGAACGTCCTCCCGTGTGACAGCCAGATTGCCGAAACATAACATGATGTTAGAAAACAAGCTAACTGATTTGATATGCAATCATTTTACCCGCGTTTGGAGACATGGATGCTTAAGAAAAAGCAGCGCATTGGCCCATAAAGTACGATAAGTGAAGCGATTTGAGTGTCTATATACAGCTCGCTTAAAGTTACAGCAACAAGTCTAAATATCAAAACAATCACTGCAACATCGTCCACGTTTGGAACTGGCTACTCAAAGGAAATATTCCTGTATTTTGCTTGATTCCACACACGAAGAGAGCCGGAAGAGTTTCCGATATGTTACCGATTCGTATTCCAAAAAACTCGCAAGTTGTGACGTCAGCTTGTATCAGGATACGTCATGTTACACTTTTGTAGAACAGCTTGATATGTTAACGAAACAGAAGAATATACATAGGCTCCTTGTTTCAAACTCCTCGCTCGCTAGATTGTCAGACTGGTTTATCTTGGTGTAAAGTTGAAGTACCTCAGCTGAGTTAGCTGATCCTCTGCCCCGGTTGTTCAAAGGCCATTTAACGCCAATCAGGAATTAAAATAAATGATTTCCACTGGAAGGTTTGAGATTACTCAAAAGTTAAAACGGAAAGGTAAAGACAAATGTAATTAAATAATTATTGGTAACTTGTAAAACTGGATTAGATTAATCTTGCTTTGCTGTGGATAACCTGTATCTGGAGGCGTCACTGTCTTTTACAAAAAGGACGTGATGCTACTTGAAGAAAGAAGTGAGAAACATATATATTTAACAATTATTCTTTGAAATCGAGGTGAATAGTGGCAGAATATTTACCGAGCCGCGTAGCGGCGAGGTAAATATTCTGCCGCTATTCACCGAGATTGAAAAGAATAATTGTTTTAGTATATACACACGAAGTGATCTCAAAACAGACAATCTAGACATTTTCAAAAGGAAACCTATGAAAGGCAATTTTATTGACGTCTAATTTGACGTCTCAATTCATGCGTGAAACACGTACAAAACTATTTACAGATTCTTTTAACATGGCAAACACACAGTCTTCGATAAAATCCTCGTCAAAATGGTCCTTTTACACAGTTCAAATCGGCAACTTTAATCGAAAGTCTGCTTGGAAATCGATAACTGATCAAACAAAGTTTTCGAAGTTATCGAGAAAGGCTTGTTGTTTGGCTCGTTGCGAAGGTGCCTGTCAATGGCGGCTCGAATTGAGGTGAGTGTTGCCTTGTTGTAATATGACCTGCCTTGTTTTCTTGCGGAGATATAAAACTTCAATTCTTCTTTTTCTATTTCCTCGATTTCGGTGAGAAATTCGTTCTGTCAGGCAAACCAGTCTACAAAAATACTCGTAATGAGACAAATTGTAGTCGTGAAGATTAATTGCTGCCTATTTAGCGATAGGTCGAATTGATCACAGTAATTATATCGATAAACAAAATGAAAAACACTTGTTTGCAAAACATGTCCTCTTCACTTATCTTTAAAAACTTTTAGGCCAGAGTTCGTTGCCTTCTTGGTGTTTTCTGGCTCGCTGTCGTCTTTTATTTTCACTATTTTTGATTCTGAAACGCACGCGAAACGCGAGTTTACGCCGGCCATTTTGTTTTGTTTTATGGGATAATGCATTATCCACTCGGTAGCGAGTGAATAATGCGGCATTAGCCCGAGATAGCGAACCAATCAGATTGCTGGAATAGCCAAGATCACTGAGTGTGTATATACTAAATATATATATTTTTTTTTGCTCTAAATATTTTAAAGTTTGTATGATCAAAATTTGATATCATTGAAACGGATATTCGTAGCTGTATGGATAACTTATTTTTAGATCGAATGTTTAGAGCATGTTTGGAAAAGACAGGCACTACCTAGCCCTTTTAACTACTTTTGTGTGGTGCCATATATATTATATAAACTAGATATTCCTATACATGGAAATGGGATAAGCTTATTTGTCTTCTAGAAAGATATATATGATATGCCGACTATGTCGGACTGCTTTCCTTGTAAAAAGTAGTATAGACTTCTTCTAAGTGTTGCTTTTTATATTTATATTGGCTTTTTTATCAAAGGAAAAGTCCTGCTACAGCTATGCATAATTTATACAACTCGTATACACATATGTTATCCTCTCGTTTTTATTTTCTATGTTTCTTTTTTTATTTTTATATGTTATTGACTAGAGAATAATGTCCTTTCGTAAAATTTATTTTTCAGGAAACCCTCTCGGTAAATAACCATTTTTTATCTACAAATTTATCATATTTTAGTAACTAGCCAATAGTTTTGATAAAAATATAATCAAATGTACCAAGGCGCAAGTACTTTACTTTGCAATATAACTGTCCTATTCACTCTGTCCCTCATGACTTGCTTGTTGTCAAGAATGTTTAAAATATCACTTTACTCATTCATCCACTCCATGAAATGGGATACAGTAAACACCCGCATATAAGAACACACAATTTCAGAGGTCAGACTGATTGTGTTCTTATTTATCGGATGCTTAGTGAAAAATCAGCCTCGGATGTTCTTAAATGTTCTTAATTTTTTTTAAATTCAGTTCTCTATCAATACGGTAGTTTATAGTATTGTAAAGGCAAAAAATGTAATTCATGATATTAGATATTCTGAAGAGAACAAAGGTGCCCAAAACTTAGCTAATACCATTGGTCAGCAGGTGTGTTTATGGTAATTTGTGTAATTTTGACACCCTTCCCATTTTATAAGAACATTATTTTTTTTCCAGGCTGATATTGTTCTTATAAAAGTGGTGCTTTATTTGCCAAATTTCAGCCTGATGTTCTTAATCCATGTGTTCTTATATGCGGGTGTTTACTGTATTTATCGTCCCTGTAATCAGAATAGCGTGGGGGGGGGGGGGGGGGGGAGAGATCGACGTATTTGGCCTACCGACTTTTGCGATACACGTAAATTGAAAGTGGCGGATTTCCTGACTTTTGAAAATATGAAGATCGGATCGCGCGTTCAGCTGGGAATCTTAGCACGGACTTCAATACTCCCTGTCCTGAGAGATACTAAATCCCTTAGGGACTACATCGCTGATTTTTCATAAAGGCCCAGTAAAACGGGCAACATTTTTGTTCAACTTGTCTCGCAACATTGTTGTGTTACGAGTTAAACGAGTTGTTTGAATTTGTTGCGAGGCAAGTTGAGTACGCGGTAGTAATACGGGCAACAACTCGTTCAATTTGCAATGCAACAATGTTGCGAGACAGGTTGAACTCTGTAATTTCACCTTCCCATAAACAAGCCGAGTAAAAGGGACCTGCTTGAAAAACCGGGATCATGAAAGTCCCTAGTGGTGAAGGTACGCCACATACGAAAAAAGAGGAGGATCTATGGATTTCGCCAAACAATACAAAAAGGCGGATTTGCATAGCCCTGTACACCCAGCAATTCCGAGAATAATACGAGCTCCAAAAACAGTAAGACACTACATCTCCGGAACTCTATTTTCATTCGCCCGCTGTAAACACTACCTCTATTGTGATTCAGGACCTGTTATCTTTGTTTTAAGAACCAATGATGAAACTCGTTCCTAGAGGTAGTGGGCGACCCTTCAAAAGCGAAAGAAAAGGTGTGATTCGGATTCCCGTAGACTGTATGCTCGGCAAGTGACTTGGATAATATGTGATCGACTGATCGGATTTCGCTTATCATGTTTATATTTCTTGATCACGTTACGACATTCCCAACCTTTCAGCAGATACTAGCATTTCAAAATTAACCAATAAGATTTCGAATCCAAAACCACACTCTCCTGCCAAAACGAATTAGATAAAAATAGCCGAGACGATTTGGCAATTCACCGCCCAACTCGTGATTTCGGTACCACGTAACGAGTTGAAGCGCTGTTCCAACTATCCTGATATACAGATTGCAGCTTGCTGAAATCACTGACCGAAATGATCATTGAAAAGCGTAGCCCGTTTTCTCTTTCTTCCATAATTTCCGTTGCGTCTATTTTGTTTTACTGCGTCGGCTTTATAAGAGTTGAGTTGGAGATGAACGTGCAGAAGAAGAGAATCAGCGCTCTTGAAATCGAAAGCGTTGCGGACCAGACGAAACGACCGTCAAACGACCCACACAAAAAGTTTATGAAGAATGCTCCTGGTAAGTTTCCCTTTTATAGGAATACATACATACTCAATTTAAATGGCAAGTGCAGTTTTGACGATCGTAATTTTAGCCTGAAAGAAATAGCGTTTAACGAGTTTACCAAAGTCTTAAAACAAAAAAAAAATCAAGTGACTTAGCTTTTGCGTGTTCTCTGCGCATTTTTTATGTCGTGGCAAACAAACCGAAGGTTGGCAGGTCAATTTTTTTTTCAATTTAATTCAAACAACTAATGATTGTTGCCTGATTACTAGCGATAGAGAACCAAAATACTGCACGAGTTCAACAGTCGTTTGTGACATTTTCTTCATCATTGATACGATATATAATACGTTGTCTACCAAGGATGCTGCCACTTCAGTCAGTTTTGTTTTGAAAAAAAAGAAACTACACGGAATATAATTTTCGTCTTTTGGGATTAAAACAAACCAGACAAACAGGAACAAATGTTGGAGTTCAGTAGAATTGACAAAAACGCGTTCCGTTTTATTCCTTACGTTTAAAAAGCAAGCTGATTTCAGGCACTTATCATCATCAGGAAAACAAATATCCTTTATTATCGCAGGTCTTTGTATGTAAAAATCGGTTCATTCACATACGTTGTCCCTTTGTTGGCAGAAATTCAAAAAATCCAAAGAAAGAGGCGTCATGTTGTCAACACAACAGAAGCTAAAAGCACTGTAGAAGCGATCCTTAAAATAAACAAACTTTTATTATCGGGAGGACTTCAACTCTGTCAGTCAAAGGGGATCACGTGCTCGTCAGGTTCCCCAGGCCCTCCCGGACCACCTGGACCAAAAGGAGCCCGAGGACGAAGGGGACAGAAGGGAAGAACAGGAAACAAGGGAGATAAAGGTCTCATGGGATCACCGGGAAAGAGCGGCAAGGACGGCATCATGGGACCTCCAGGATTAAACGGAGAAACTGGACTCAAAGGTGAGAAAGGAGATGTAGGACCCACAGGCATGCCGGGAACTAAAGGAGAACCTGGTGAATCGATATCATCTCCTGCTGTTGTTGTTTCTCCTGTGACGTTGGCAGTGAATGAAAGCCGATCAGCCTCGTTTCAGTGTTCAGCCAGTGGTAATCCTGAGCCTGCAGTAGTGTGGAGTAAACTGGATAATCAATCGGAAATCATCCAGTCAGCGGTTTCAGGAGGAACGTTACAGTTAAACAACGTGACCGGAAATGACTCGGGCGTTTATCAGTGTTCAGCAACAAACATCCTGGGAACTACACTGGAAGTGGTGCGATTAACAGTAAATGGTAAGCTTTTATAAGTATGCTGTTACATAATGTATTTTTTTTCTGTCCAAAATGACTACAGACCACTCAATTGCAATTGTCATATTTCTAAGACGAGTGCAAGGTCGAGAAAAGTAAATTTGCAAAGCAAAGCAACATAATCCTCAAAATCGATTCACGAAAACTTAATGCATGAGCCTTATGATATAATATCTATTTTGTTGCAGTTCTACCTCGCGTTTCTTTACATCCGGGACCTTATCACGTCGTTGAAGGAAGTAACGTCACTTTACCAACCTGTCACGTAATCGGATATCCAGCACCAGTGGTCGCCTGGAGGAGGTCGTCTGGTCAATTACCCCAGGGGCGGACGCAGTATAATGACACTGCTTTACAAATTCTAGACGTCCGTAAAGTTGATTCTGACTTATACTTCTGTACAGCATTTAACCTCTTGGGAAATGTGGAGAGCAAAACTCTGTTAGTTGTGATTTCACTTCCTAAGTTCACAGTTAGGCCACCTGAAAAGGTTTCTGTTGGAATTGGCAACACTTTGACGTTAAACTGCAGCGCTACCGGTGATCCACAGCCAGTCATTAGCTGGAAAAGACAAGGGGAAGAACTACCAGTGGGGAGGAGTCACTGGACAAACGAAGCGCTTTACTTAAGAGATTTCAAAGAAGAGGATGCTGGATACTTTATTTGCGTGGCTACAAGTGCGGGGTTGTTTCATGTCGAGACCGTTAGTACAGTTGAGGCTAAAGCACGAGGTAAGTCATTTATGGAATGATTAAATTTGTCACAGAAAGAGAATTAGATTGCACACTCGTTCTGCCATCTATATTCACCTACAGTACGGTACCAGTAGGCATTGCCCAGACCTTTTAAAAAGACAAACAATAGCAAGGCTGATACTACGTGAAAACGGACCAGAACCGATAAAGCATTTGCGGTGTTGCAAATCTATATAACGCCAGTTCGAAAGCCAGCGCAAATAAACTGCAAAAAACCCATACACTATATCATGTTCCGTACTTTGAACTCACTTGTCCCCCGAATCACGCGCTGTCACATCACGTGTTTCGGGGAACAAGAAGTCAAAGTGTTACGATGGTGTCTCGCAAAGGAAAATACTTCAAAAATGTGGATGGACAAAGCCAATCTAAACATTTGAGCTCACGGCCACAACCATGCTTAAAGAAAACGCAGCATGTCGGATCTGAGAAGTCCACCATCGTGACACTTTGACTTCTTGTTCCCCGAAACACGCGATGTGGCAGCGCGTGATTCGGAGGACGAAACAGCTGTCCGCGGTTGCAACCCTGCTTTATCGGTTCTGGTCGTGTTGGTGTCTCGCAAAGTTTACTCTTTCACTTAGTATCAGCCTTTCTATTGTTTGTCATCTTACTTCATTTTTCGGCTGGTTAGATCTCTTGCAGATCCTACGTTAGCAGCATTGTTGTTTGCTGTCCCTTGCTGATTCAAGTTTTACTTTTAAAAAGAGACATTTTCGGTTTTTCGAAGTAGCTTGGCTTACTATTTAGAGCATTAGTCTCGAAGACTGGATTTCCTGGACTAAATTTCTCGCACTCTGTTGAAAAATAGCATTAACCCGTAAATTTCTGAGCCTCCTCTTGAGTTGAATTCGAGCTGCAAAGAATAAAACGAGATCTGCATGACGAAGTAAGTCACATGATAACCATACTAGAGGGGGAGGGGAACCATCACCTTCTTAATAACAAGTCCCGGCGCCCAATAAAACAAATTAAGATTAAATCAGAGGAAGAACATAGAAACCCTATTTGCGAGAAAATATTTTCTTTCTGAGAAAAAATTCAGAAAATGTTATATTTCTTGCAAATAATCTTTATACTTCATTTGCTGAATCTCAGAGATGGTAGGGCCCGTACTTTTCCTCTTTCGGTTTCTATCAAGTAAACCATGAAGTCTGTGAAACATTGGTCCACTAGACTTAAATTACAGCTAAGTTTAATTTAATAAACAGCTGTGTTTTTTGTGAGTATTTTTCTAAGTATTTTGCATTATCCAAAACGCTTCAGTCGATAATTACAGACGGTCACTGAAATCTGAGATTTTTTCTCTTCTGTCAGATTGTTCAGATCTCCTAAAATCAGGCCATAGTCAGAGTGGAGTGTATTCTGTGAACCCAGACGGTAGAGGATCCTTTGATGTCTACTGTGACATGCGCACTGACGGTGGGGGCTGGACGGTGTTTCAGCGAAGACAGGATGGCTCGGTAGACTTCTATCGGGGTTGGAACGACTACAAAGCAGGCTTTGGTCAGCTGACTGCTGAGTTCTGGTTAGGAAACGATAAGATCCACAGGCTGACGGCTTCTAGATCCAGCTCTCTACGAGTGGAGCTGGAAGACTGGAATGGAGTTAAAGCGTATGCCAAATATGGTAAGTTTGACATTGGTGATGAGCAGGCGCAGTATCAAATTGACGTTGGTTCGTATTCAGGTACAGCGGGAGATGGGTTGGCATATCATAATAACATGGCGTTTACCACAAAAGATAGAGATAATGACAGATGGCGTAAAAACTGTGCTGTATATTGCATTGGCGCCTGGTGGTACCAGAGTTGCGCCGAGTCCACTCTCAATGGAAAATATCTTGGAAAAAAAAGTGGTACTTCGTCGGGTGCGAGGTGGGACAACTTCAGAAACAATCTCTCACTCAAATTCACCGAGATGAAACTAAGGCTTTCATCATAGAAAAAAAGCTAATCCTCTTGGTTACGTAAATACCTACTTGTCACTGATCCTCGTTCATGACAGTTCATGACATAATTGGTTGATCACAAACAATGATAGAGTGACCTGAAACAGATTCTTGTAATTATATTGTCATGTATTTTAATAGTCTAATTCCTGACTCTCCCTTTTGCGTCCTGCGGGGGAGGGAGAGTTCAGGGACTGGACTAGTATTTTTTTAAAACACTAGTCCACACGGAAAGACCACCTCTTCAGTTTCCGCGTATGATCCTAGGTCCTTCCCATTCATTTGCAGGTAAGCTTTTAGTATTAACCATCTTCTTGGCAAGCATTCAGCGAAGGCTTCGGGTGTTTATGATAGTACGCCGCAGATCCTTACCGACCTCAATTTGGCTGTGAGGTCGTTAATTTACAAAACAAAATTGCTTTATGTATCAGGGGCAATTTGTTTCGTAAGTTTGTCCATCACTAATCCAATCCTTTGAATGTAACAGCGTGAAGTGATAGGGGAAAAAACATTACGGCGGATGTGAATAAAGTCATTGTTCTATATAAGACTATTTGATCTAATGTGGCAAATACATGCTAAAGTAAATTTGTAATAAAATATAATTTATTAATTTATATAGCGCTTTGATCGTATAATATTCTAGAGCGCTTTACAACAAATATAATAACATAATAGAAATTACTTTTATTCCTAATTAATTTAATGTATAAATATTCGTGTACTCGTAAAAATGATCGATTCATTGTGATGTTAATAATTAAAATTTTAGCCTAGTAAAATATAATATCTGGTAAAATTCGATAGTATCAAATAATTTAATATACTATCTAAAAAATGCAATATATTTGAATCACTTAATGAACATTATAAACGAAACTTTTGTAAAACTTGGGTCCACGGTGTCCTTCTTAACCATTTCCAAATCGATTAATAAGCATTGAAGGCAGATTTTAAAAAAAGTCTTCAGCCTACTCTTAAAATTTTCATACTCTCATCACTGTCTCTGACGGCTTGTGACAGACTGTTCCAAAGCCTGGGTGATGCGACAGCAAACCCCGGTCCCCGCAGGCTTTGCATATCTGGTGCTGTGAATAGGATAAAACGCGTACAGTGGATGGAAAGGTACCGTGCTTGGATTAAAAAGAAATAATTTAAATGTATCGCAGGCTTGAATCAAAATTTTATCATTTTTTTCCTTTTGGATTATTAAAGTGAGAAGGTCGGCCACTTTGCCGGGGGCAAAGAAAATCTTGACCCCGGTCGGATTTGAGCCCATGACCTCCGGATTAGATCTTCTGACGCTCTACCGACTGAGCTACGAGGCCAGGCGGGAAAAGAGTCGGCGTTCGGATTGTAACGTTGATTTTTTCATAAGCTTAACTAATGCAGCAATTACTGCGATATTTTTTGTTACTACAATCCTGCCCTTTCCCGACTTTCCTCTGGCTGAGAAAAGAAAATATTCATGTATAAATGCTTTATCGCTGAGTTACGTTTTGCGTATATATGTATGTATTCTGTTCGATTTTTTGTTTTTACGGAGAATTTGCCGTACCTCGGCTATTTCTATGTTTAACCGTGAAAAGACACACTTTAAAACGCTTTAAAAGCCAACAGCAGCTATTTAGCTGAAAAACAATATGTTGCATCAAGCATTGTTCGTGTCATATCCGAGATTACAAAAAACGCGTGCGTTAAAATAATCAATTGTTCCTTTTACTTCCGAAGTTTTTGTGTTATTAAGTTTTACCAATAACTGTCGTTTTGGCTAAATTCTGGAGCGTAGTTACTTAGGAGTTCCGTGGTTGTCACACTTCTAATAAGTGTTACATTTTGTGAGTAGTTAACTTAGCTTTTGGACCTTTTGGATTACCATAGTAAATAAGTTCCGCGCCGAACTCACCTTCGTGGTTCACTTCAATAGGATTAATTAATAACCTGTTCCAGTATCTGTAATTCATATAATGTTTAGTTATTTAATTTTAATTTGTAAAAGGTGCGATCGGGCGGCAGAAAACCACCTTGTTAACACTTCAGAATTTATTAACTATTCACTAGTTTAAATTTCGTTCGGTACTTTTTAACTTAGTGTTATTTTAGTTGGAACTTCCCCTGGCAAGTAACGAACACTTTTAACAATAAACTCTGGAGTTAAGTGTGGATATTTATTATGTTGGGCTATCCACAAAAAAAACTTATGTTCTGATGTAATTACTTTTTACATTTTGGTGTTAGCACACTTAACATCATATTCTGTTATGTTCGAATCATATATAAGTAACCGCATTTGTAAAGCTTTTTCGACGACATTTCTACGATGACATTTCGACGATTACATATATGATTATAAGTTTACTTGGAATAAACTGCTGTTGGAGCCAAGCTGACTTGTTGCTGTTGCTTTCCTTCCAGTTCGTGGTTAGATCCCTTTACCCAAGAGTGTAACAGCTCTTCCTTGCCAGCGAGTGCGCCGTTCGAGTCTAAGCGTTGTGGCACTTGTTTCGTTATCAAGCATTCAGAGTTCAACCGTTCCCCGTACGCTCAGATAGGAAAACCTACCGCTACATTATCTCGCTATACGGACAAAGTTTCTTAACTCGAATTAGCGGTTCGACAACCAAAAACAGACCTCGTTTCTTTAAATAACTTTCAGATATCATTTGTTATCCAATAAAACAAGTCTAATAAAAATCGCCTGTTTCTTTTTGTGCCAATGTTGGAGTGTTACAGAGAAGCTTCTGTGGGATTCGCTTTGACCTTTCTACATGATTAGCTTTGGGCTGTGAGAGAAGAAAATATTGGAAGAGTAAAAAGAACAAAATAGAAAAGTTAAAAAGCCAACGGAATAAAAAATATTTCGTACAGCTTTCCAGCACGTCAAGTTCACTGACCGTAGCAAGCACCTGTTGTTTTGTTGTGGATCATAACTGTAATTAGCGTTGAAGTGTAACTGAAACCTGCAACAGGCTTTTGATTAACTAACTGTAATCCACCTGCACCGTTCTTAAAGTGATTAATCTTGCAAAAGCGAAATTCCCTTATAGCCACTGAACATTCCTTCCTGTTAGACTATTTATGACATTACTAGACTATTCTCATTCATTACTAGGACGCGATATTCCGCAGTGCGTGGATTACATAACCCTGTTTGTTGATGATAGTTGTGTGATGTAATGCACAAATGATACGCAATGATACGCAAACCGGGAAGTCTGGAGACATTTTCGACCCTCCCACCTCCCCTTCGGCGACGTGTTCACAGCCACAGTGCTTTCGCATCCAGCTGCTCATTGCCTCGGCCACAATCTTTTCCCATAACTTATCCACGCAAAACAATCAGCGGCATATTAATGAGTGAGAATGGAATACTATTTATGACATTACCTATAATGCGGCTTAAATATTGTTGTACTGCAAATTATTATTTGGCTACAGATTAAAGTGTACGTTGGACCCAAGTTCTGTCCGCTGTTCTAGTGGTCTCCGAAGATTTTGTTTGTTGTAACAGATCCCGACCTTTCCGCAGGGATTATTGAGAATTTGTTAAGTGAGCCCAAAAACTTGTTATCACATCACTTTTGAGCTTCGGTCTGTCTTCTGAGTTTTTCATTTTGACATAAGTCTTCCTGTACTAGAGAGTGCATGTGGTTCATTGTAGAGCCAGTGAGGCTTTTTCAGGTTACTTTAATTAGATACAGGATGTTTGTGAGAAATAAAATACTGAGGGAAAAAAGAAGACATCGTTGTAAACTGTGTAAAAAAAAAAGAAACATTACTAATTCACCGCAACGCAAATCAGGACATTTCGGAATCGAGACAACAAAACGGATTCATTGATAATCCATTCCATACGTCTATCCCTCGTTAGTAGAGGAAACTCGACCGTGTTCTATTGGATCTCCCATTGTTTTCTCTTTAAACAATAGATTGTTTTTCTCTCTGAATTATTAGCTGATAGTTGCCCCACGGGAATTTTATGTTCTAAAGCATGCTAGTTTTAAGAACATCAAATTTCCAAAGGGCAACCATTAAACCGATATTTCGGAGACAATAACACTCTATTGTCCTAATTGTCTTCCGCGCGCCCATTCAAAAACGAGTATCTTGATTTATTTTAACTTTTTGTTAGAATGAAAGACTTGAAAGCCGAAATGTAACTATTTTCACTGCATAATTAATTAGCTCATTGCAGAAAATTATCCTGTTTCTTCGCATTCCCCCGTGATCACCCGTGCGTATGGCGTTAGTGATGCTTTGCGCTTTTCGAGTATAAATTTGGTCGCTTCTCTTAAAGGCTGGTTCACACTAGCGACGGAATCGGAAGCGGAGACGGAATCGGAACCGTAAGGAGTGTTCCGATCCAGTGTAAATCAAAAAACGGAATCGGAAGCGAAGTCGGAAGCTCGACGGAATCGGAGTCAGAAGGATCAGAAGAGTTTCTTTTTCTACCGATTCCGCTTCCGCTTCCGTCGCTTCCGATCCAGTGAGAACAAGGTGATCGGAATCGGAATCGGAAGCGGAATTATCAGCCAATCAAAAAACTATGTAGAGGTGTGTGTTATATTTTATTCAATGCATCTGGGCCGTCGAACAAGTTTGTAAAACACTTGCAATCACTATGAAAACAAAAATACAAAGCTGGCAACATATCGAAAGTAGAGCTCTCTGTCTGACGTACGATGTTCTCTCACAAGGTTTCCAAATTCGCCTTGACTTTTCCTTTTTAAAAATACTCCACGTACCCGCAGCCTTCTCCTTCTCTGGTTCCGTTGCAGATTTGTTCTTCGTCGTATGAGAAGAAAAAGCAAAAGCAAATTAAAAGCAGCAGTCTCCCTTCATCTCCCGGGTCCGTCATCTTGAATGCCTGCAAATGAAAGCGAGGCTTACGCTGAAAGCGAGGCTTATGATTCCGCTTCCGTCGCGCCGATTCACACTAGTTCAGAACTTTTTTCCGATTCCGACTCCGCTTACGACTCCGCTTCTGTCGCTTCCGTCGCTAGTGTAAACCAGGCTTAAAACGTCGTCTTTTCATCCTGTACTCCATTAAAGAGGGTCCACTTTTGCGCCCCACCCCTTCCACTGGTGGCGGTTGACCGGCTCTGAACATATCCTCGTTGCATGCCTATTGCCTCAGCAGTCGCGGACGTTTCCCACAACTTAATCTCCTGCGATGAGGAAATGAGTATGCAGTGAGGATATGGTACAAACGAAAAGTAACCAGACAAGAAACCCACTAAATACAGATCAATCAAATATTTTTGAGGTGTGATTTTTTGTCTCTAGGCCCGCTTGTTTACAACAAATTTTCATGGACAAGTACAATCTATCCAGGTATTAACCTCAGATTGACTCTATGGGCTGATGGTGTCTCTCCACGGGTAACGTGGTCGATTTAACGGGTCGCAATCGGAGAAAATCCAGTGGTGAACTATAATCGCTGTTAGAATAAACGAGTGAACAACTTCCAGGAAAACTCGCAATCTGATTGGCTACATGCCATGGTATAGAACTCATATGCCATGGAACAGCAGGGAATCTCAAATATCGCAATTCTTTGGGTGTTTTTAATAAAACAATGATTATAACCAACTCGGTGCTACGTGCCGCATTGACCATCTACTGTCTCATATCCAATGCGCACTCATGGAACAATGTTAAAAATGTCTAATAAGAGATTTATTATCTGGCGCCTTCTTTTCCCATAATGCTGACTTTCCACGGTTTTTGAATCTTTTGCGCGGTCAGAATGAATAAGAGGACTTCACGGACCTGTTTAACCGGTCGTGTGGAGTACAAATATCGTGAATTATTATTCAACAAGTTCGCGCGATGCCCATATATGCTCTTAACGTCCTTGTTATACGTTAAGCGTACCTAACAGATATCCTGCGCGATATACTTAGGTTACTACAATTCATACGAAGTATCGCAAAGCGCTGCATAACCACAGTATTTTTAGCCGTAAAATAGTTTTTTGTTGACAATTTGTTGAATAATAAAACAATTATCCCGCCCAATCTTGTTTAATATCGTTTGAATATAGCCAACTCGGCCTACGGCCTCGTCGGCTAAGCATCAGACGTTATTCCGCGCGATTTTGCAGGATAATCGTTTCGCGCGCTGTTTGTACTGAACAAAGCTGAGTTGGATAACAAAATTGAGTGTTGAAGTGTAACTTGGTTACCTCATCTCAGTCGATGTCTGGGTCGATTAATAATTGTTAAGGCGGTTCTTATTAGTTCCATTGCTTTGCCCTATATAGAAAAACGTTTGGTAGATTTCTTCATTGCAGATAAGTTTCGGTTAAACGTTGAAAGAAAAGATGTCTATTTTTTTCCAGCCCGATGAAAGCCGAAACTGTTTAATGTGTGTCTTCTCATTAGTTTTGTTTCTGTGTTTTGTGTTGTTGTTTTCCTCAAGCTTCTTTCCTCCGACCGCGTTTGACGGGAAAATTGTTTTAGTAATCGACCCTTAACTGACAAGTTTGCTTTACAATCCTTTATCACAATCAGACCTTGTGTTCCAATAGTCTTTTAGAGCAAAATAACACCTTAAACTAAATTCAAGCGGTGGTTTACCAGTACAACGGTACAGAGGTTTTTGACCAATCAAAGCGCGCGTATCATCTCAGTTATTTTATAAAAGCAATATAGTGTTTGCTTTTTTATTTCCTTTTCTTTTTGCGGTCTTATCACGATTAAGCATGTATTAATGAAGTGTTATACAGCACATTAAGGCGAAAACGCTATACGCGGCTTCCTCAAGACTTCGTGATGACTTTACAATTTAAATATCAGACTACCAAGCTGGACTGCAGAATAGCCTGCTCACTTTTTCACATCTTCAAACGCTGCTTCTGCAGTCATGCAGTCGTCATAATTTACATAACTCATGCAAACAGGGTACCCGTGCGTTTACAGTGACTTCGACTTCAGGAGTTTGTTGTTGGTTCTCGTCCTTGCGCCGAGGGTTTTTTCCTTGTTCTCCAGTTTTCCTCCCTCCACAAAAACAGTGGTTGAAGAGCCACTTTGTGGAAATGCCACTGCAAATTCTATTATTATTATCATTATCATTATTACTACTACTATCGCCCTACCTGTTATACAAGAAGTATTTTATGTACTATCATTATTATTGTTCTTGTCATTATTATTATTATTATTTTAGAAAGGGACTGCGGGAATAGTAGTGTCGTTCGTATTCTGGCTTTACAGTCTTTGACTTACAGGAATGACTGCGTGAGCTGTAGTTTCGCTCGTCTTAACTTTTTTAAAAATAATCTTCGACTTCGATACTGCGGGAGCAGTAGTTCCCCTAGTCTTACTTGAATTATTCTCCGACTCTGGGAGAAAGGAGTGTAGGAATGCGAAGACTGTGAAAGTTAACGAAAAAATCTTTTTTTTTTTCGCACTCCCAGGAACCCGCACCACACAGTGATGGGCTTGGTAACGAATGTATCAAATGTCACATGTCACGTGTTCTGTGCAGTCGAAAAGAGCTGAAAGGGCGCCGAGCACGGGAGCAACGGAGGTAAGATGTTTACTATTGCTTTCTCTGGCTTATGTTAGTTTTCAGTGAAAAAGCAATGAGTACGTGAACACAGTAGAGGTCATGTAACACTCCAGGCGTGATGTCTTTGCACGAAAAGCAGAGTATTGGGTCAAAATGACTTCGACAAATGAACATGCCATCAGCTCGCTCGTGGTGAAGCCAAGTCGAGCGTTTCCACGACAAGCAACTTGTGTTTGCTTGGTACCTTGAGGTCTCCCAGATAACGATAATGAAAACTAACTTTAAGTTCCTTTTTTTGTCATTTTGAACTAGTTTGCAGTGGAAGGCTTGGAACACTCGCCCTCGAGTTCTGGAGATCAAATGTTCTCAACATCGTTGCGCTTGCACTGCTCACGAAAGCTTGGGGGAGACAGAGGTATGTTTGGTGTATGTAGTTGTTGTAAAAATAAATACTCATTTAGACTTGCTTTGTTCTATTCATTGACGTAAGTAAATGGCACTCTGATTCAGTAGACCGACATTGCTGAAAACTCTCTTGACGACAACCGCCTGAAATCAGTTGGGCATCGGCGCGCGTAAATATACCTAAGCTTGTTAGAGAGATCCCATTGACGCCTGGAGGTTTTTAGCGCGCACCTAAATACCTGGCTCTTTTACGGCATTTGATGCAAACGTACGAGTGGAAAAAATAAAACCATATGCGCAGTAAATCCAGACAAATAATTAGTTTCTGAAGTAAACTTTTATTCCAACTAGACATGTTGAAAGACTAATTTATGAATTGAAGAGTTTATCAGCCTTGATTGATCCCAAACCAAACTTCAAGACAGAAACAAAATTTTATTCACCTCCGCGCGTGATTTTAATTTTATGAGCTTGCAAAAACACACATACTTTGAACAAAGTCTAAAAAATATCGTAAAATACTCTGGAAAAAAGTAGGTTTTCATTCTGTACAACTGACACTGCCATTAATTCAATAGTACAAAGGTATTTTCTTGTTGCAGAAAAGCGGTAATTCGAGATGACAAGAATATTTACATATCACGGCAGCATGAAACAGCGAAAATCGCTGACAAAACTACAGAATTCTTATCACTTAATGAACCCTTGCAATGCTTTCTACGCTTTCCTTTACTTTTAATGTTAACAAACATATTCCTTTGTATTTTCTGAAGCACTGTAGTAATTTTCTAAAGCTATAAACACAACTCAAAACAAAGCGGCTAAATAAACAACTGAAGCAAAGTAAAAAGATGCGTATAAGATAACAACACGTGCGTGTCAAATCTGTTCACTTCAAAAGCCCAAAATTCCGAACTAAAGATTGATAAATGAAAGAAACTTTATTTAGAATTAAATTTTATTAAGAATAAAGCCAGAAATGTATTCAAAAGCGTCAAAATATCAAAAAAATGTTAAGCCGTGTAATTGTGCATCAAGAATTAATTATTCACATGTTCAAGCTGAAGCGAAAGTTTTAATTTTTATAGCCGACGGCTTTTGCAGTCGGTTGTTCACCCAATGGCTTTACCGATTCTTCTAAAAATTCCATCCATATTCGAAGCACTACTGTACATTACCATTTTTGTTTTCAAAAGTCTTGAGAAGCCGCATTAAGTTCGTGTGTTGGTCCGTGATTTGTATTCTTATCACATACGGGGCAAAATTACTGAACGCTGATTGGTTGAGACAGAGGGCATTTTTTCTTAATCACGAGGGCACATTTTGGTAATCAAGAGGGCATGATTACTTGATCCTGATTGGCTGAGCGCGCGTCGTCTGCACTGAGTTGGTTTCCCGCTTGAAACGAGTTTGAAAAAAGTTCAGAAACGCAATGCATCCGAGTTTGATATAAATGCGGTTATTTCATCAAATGTGAAAGAAAATCCAAATTTGTTTGTCACAGCCCGAAAAAACTTCTGGACGATTGGCACTGCATGGAGAAAAGAAATTATTCATGGCGGCTGAGACCACTAAATCGACACTGAAAGATAACATTTCTTCGTTTTGCTTGCTTCGCCTTATTAGAAACAGAGCCTGGAAAGGGCATAAATTTTGTTGGTACTTACAGTTTTCGCTGTGGAAAGGAGAATGTCAGGTTCAAGAAGTTATTAAAGCTCGTTCGGACACTTTGTTTATGACTTTCATCGATGCAGCATTTCTGCGCGGTCGGACGCCTCGTAAACAACGGTAAATAAAATTTAAACTGCATTCAGGTTTATCTGTGAAGGAACTATTATGAGTGAATTGCACATGCTGTGTTATGCTTACTTTTACTGTTTCTCGGCATATGTTGATTTTTTATGTGGTCATTTTGCTACGAGCAAATATTCTTGCCAACCGGTTCACGCCATGGCGGATCTCGTTTAAGTTTTCTTTTGTACACAATTTTGCCCTTTATGTGATAAACACGTAATCGCAATGTGCCCTCGTGCAATAAAGGATTAATTTCACTTGCATTTTCAAAGTTTTCCAAATTGCCCTCGTCGCTTCGCGACTCGGGCAATTTTGTGAAAACTTTGAAAATGCGCGTGAAATTAATCCTTAATTGCCCTCGGGCCCATGCGATTACTGTACATATACAAAACACATTTCAAAGCGCCATGATACCGTGTCTTCGTGGCCGTGGAAGGAAGATGAATCCGTCCTCAACGAGGTTTAAGCACTCTGTACTCGATGATTTTCCATTTTAGAGCCACTTCAAAATTTGTCGGTGTTTCTTTTCATTTTTAGCCCAAAAGAGTGAATTTTCTGTGTTCCAAATGAAAAACAAGGGCTTGAAGGTTTGTAAACAAGAGCGGTGCAGCGCCATAATCTTCTTCTACATTTTGAATGCACGAGTCAAGACGAAAAACCTTCTCTCCAGGACCCCTGTAGTTCTCCAAAAATATGTGCAGAAAACAGATTCTGATTGGCTTATTTGCCCTTATTATCCACAGAACAATAGGAGAACCCAAAGTCTCCAGCGAGGGAGGGAATGGGCATTTGTCACCATGTGCTTTTTTCGGACGGTTATGGGCGGCACAGGCATTTCAGGGGTGGTTTTCGCACGGGCGGTTATGGGCGGCACAGGCGCCAATGGGTTAATAATAATAATAATAATAATAATAATAATAATAATTGCCAACGAGTCAGGCCTTCTGGAAGACCAGAAGGCCTGACGAGGCGGCAGATTATAGAGCCGTGAGAAGATTTGTATGTGCGGAAAAAATCTCACAAACGCTCCAAAATGTAGAAATGTAAGTAATGTAATGTAAGGTAATGTAATGTAATGTAATGTAAGGTAGATCGTGACGACACAATGTCTGATGTTTTTAGCCAATCTGTTGAGCAGAAACTGTTCAGCACGTACACAATTTGTCATAGTTGTGGCCAATCAGCGCGCTACTTATTTGTTCAGCACGTGCACGATGCATGATTCATGGCGTCGATACGTGATCCGCAAACTCACATGTGTGAGAAGCTAAACAACGGCCGGTACGCGATCTGCTTTTAGCCATGCATGGCGGTTGCCAAGAATCGCCTGCGTAAGGCCTAGACTGTAACGAGAGGCTCTTCCGAAAAGATTTATTCAAGAAAATCTGCCCAGAATCAATGGAGAAACAAAGAAGATGACCTCGGATACAGGCAAAGTGAAAACTGCTCACGTTTGTTGCAGTATTGAGCTGAGTGACACTGAATCGCTGCAGAATTATTTCCCTTCGCATTGCCAGTAGATTCTTCCACTACCAAGTAAGCTTTATTGAGATTATTTGAAATTTTTATTTCGATGAAAAGTGCGTTCTTTCGGACTGAAAAAAGATCGAACTGAAAGCATTTAGAATCTGTACGTGACCGCTTATCGAAACAATCTCCGCAGGAATTCCAAACCGCGGTATGGAAATCGCCACGAAATGTTCATTGCTCTAGTTCTACATCTTGTATTTTAAGAGCACTAAGTACTGTATATATATACTCTGTATATGTGCTTCTAAAAGCAAATAAAAAGGAAATTTATTTTATGGAGTTGTTTCAAATGACGACCAATGACGCGTATGGCGACAGGAGCTTCTAATTGTAATTGTAGCTCGCGCCCCACGACGCGAGGTCATAATTTCAAAATAAAGTATTTCTTAGCTGGATGACCTCGAAAGTAAACATTTTATACCTGTTTCTACCGGTATATTTTATTTTAGGCCGCGAATGCCCTAAATCTTTTTGATTTTCGAACGATTTTCTTCATTGCCAGAATCAAAACAATAACAAACACTCGCAGTCGACAGAGAGTCTTTAATATTAAATTTAGTAATCAATTAGTCTTGTGAAGCGGGTAGGGGGTTGGGTAAAATGCAGCCTTTATTTGTGTTACTATATATGAAGTAAACAAAGGTTATATATTTTCCGAGTTTCAGTGGCTCACAGCCACTTTGATTTAAGGTCTATTGGACTTGAAAACAGCTGACACCTTTCCAAAATAGCGGCATAGAACTGCAATGGCTTGCAACCCTCAAATTAGATGGATTTCACAAGGTTTCTCACTACTTTAGTATCATTTTAGAACTCCTTCATTAGGCCTTCACCAAATCGCATCAGTTTATTCCACAAACATTCCGCAACGAATACATGCAATGTACATTGATCACACCCACATCATAAAGTGTACTTTTAGTCAAACATTTACAATAAATTTATTATCCTCACAACCCTTCTCTCTTGTTGTACTCGTTGGCACTTCTACTGATAGGTACCACTAGTAATAATAGCAATAATAACTTTATTAACGTGTCAAAAGGAGTAGCTGAGGGGAAAAGTCCCCTCTACTAATTGTGGACTTCTAAATAACCTTAAAACCATTCACTTACTATGAATACTACAAAAACTGGCACATATATTAACTTAAGGTGATTCCACTGAATTGCATTGCGCATCCTTGCCGTGCATGAGTTTTTGCGTCATTTAGCGCGCGCACGAGCGCGCGCACACACACAACATTACGGCTTTCTTTTAGGTTAAGCTCAGAAGAGAAATAAATGGTCATTTTCTTCTAAATGAGCACGTGACCCCCATTTTTTGATGCATAAATTTAAAAGACATCCGGTTGACTACAATATATCACAATTTAAAGAAAAGTTAAATACTCTACTTTGAGATATTTTTATTTCAATGCTTTAAAAAGTTCGTTTTGAGGTAGTGCTGCTTACGCACACACGCAGCAAAATCTTTAATTTCTTTCATAATCTTAATTCCAGTTTAATTAAAATGGTTTATTATGTAAGATTAAAGTCCATTTCGTTGAACTGCTTTGATATTTTAACGAAAGAAATGATTTTTTCTAGAAATGATAGTTCCCTTTTCGGATTATGAGCGTTCCTAGTATGAACCTCGTGGGTCATATGTTTACTATAATAGCCATCCAGGTTGCACAAAAACGAGCACGGTGACCCCCACTTTTTATTGCATTTTTGTAACGCTCGTAACATAGTTATGAGCTGGACCAAGTCTTAGAAAATTCTAAATACTCCTTCTTTTTCAGTGGAATCACCTTAGCTAAAAGCTACAAATATATTAAAATTGTGTATCCTAAACTGCATTAAAATATTAAAATTATTCTTACCTACTCTGAAAATCTTTTACATAGAAAAAATAGCAGCCTAGGTTTTTGATACATGACCACAATACATTTTAAACAGGTTTTCTTCCTCCTGAAAGCACAGTGAAAGCTAACAAGTTCATAGAAATCCTCCATGTTGTTCCACGAATGCGACCGCCATTACTTGTACCAGTCCAAGTACAATTGTCACATGGTTTGACCGAAATGCACTGGTGACTAGAGTTGTTTGTTTCTCGCGTTCGATCGAAAGAAAGTTGTCCTTGTTTGCAAACATTTGTCTGTTTATTGATGATGAAAATAGTGTAACAATTTCAGAAACCCGGGAATATCTTGTTCTTGCTATTTCTAGCTATTCGTTTGCAATTTTCCGGGTCAATTTGGCTTTCTCAGAGAGCGTGTTTGCGATTTTGTGATCATGCATGTTTATGGTGAATGTTGTCAACAGTTCTCAATCCATGTTCTAATACATTTAGCGGTTTTCTTTCGGATTGGAATAAATCAGGATGATGGTTATACATCATTTAATCTTAAAAGTGACTACCAGATATTTTTTCTGTTTACTTTTGAAGAAATTACTGATGTATTTTTTGTCTTCAACAGTATGTATCGTTCGATTGATTGGTTGTACACAATAGTGATGTTTACAAGGGGAAGCGGCCTAATGTTTGCAACATGTGCACAATTTCTTTTTAAATTGTTTTTTTTTCCAGAGGGGCAGGGGGTATGAAAGAAACTTTTGGAAATTTTGGAGGGGAGGGGGGGGGGGGGGTTATATTTCACAAAAATGGAAATTACGGAGAGGTGGGGGGTCTTACCTGAAATTCCCTCTGTGGTGGGGGTATGGATATTTTCTGGAACTACACAATAGACCCTTCCACGGTTTCGGACGCCATCTTGGTTGGGGGGCAAAGACGGCAAAATTTACAGTAAATGTATGGGAAAAATCGGGAGTTTGGCACTCGATAATTCGAGAAAGGTTGACATTCTGTAATTTCTATGAATTACAAACTTAAAATACTAGCTAAAAGAGTTAACTGATCAAATTTGAGAATTTTAGTCTCACTAAGAAAGCCGCAAATTAAAATTTTCATTTTTCATGTATTTGTATGTAAAATGGAGCCGCCGTTCGCAGGAAAATGTAGAAGCATTGTGCAGTTCCAGAAAATATCCATACCCCCACCACGGAGGGAATTCCAGCTAAGACCCCCCACCTCTCCGGAATTTCCATTTTTGTGAAGGAAAATAAACCCCCCCTCCCCTCCGGAATTTCCAAAAGTTTCTTTCATACCCCCCTGTCCCTCTGGAAAACGCAATTTAAAAAGAAATTGTACAAATGTTGTAAACATTAGGCCGCCTTCCATTGTAAACATCGCTATAGTGTTCAACCGATCGATCGAACCATCTTAACGAGACATACTGTTGAAGACAAAAAATAAGTCAGTAATTTCTTCAAATGTAAGCAGAAAAAATATCTGGTAGTCACTTGTAAGATTACCTTGATGTATAACAATCCATCCCCTTTCATTCCAATCCAAAAGAAAACCGCTAAATGTATTAGAACATGGATTGAAAACTGTTGACAACATTCACCGTACACGTGATCACAAAATCGCAAACACGCTCGCAGAGAAAGCCAAATTGACCTGGAAAATTGCAAACAAATAGCCAGAAATAACAAGAACAAGATATTCTTGGGTTTCTGAAATTGTTACACTATTTTCATCATCAATAAAGAGACAAATGTTTGCAAACAAGGACGACTTTCTTTCGATCGAACGTGAGAAACAAACAACTCTAGTCACCAGTGCATTTCGGTCAAACCACGTGACAATTTTTCGTGGACTGGTAACAAGTAATGGCGGTCGCGTTCGTGGAACAACATGGAGGATTTCTGCGAACTTGTTAGCTTTCACTGTGCTTTCAGGAAGAAGAAAACCTGTTTAAAGTGTAATATGGTCATGTATCGAAAACCTAGGCTGCTATTTTTTCTATGTAAAAGATTTTCAGAGTAGGTAAGAAACGATTTTGAAACAAATTTGCATGGCATCGAATTTGACCATCTGGAAAAGTAAATTCACTAACAACCCCCCCTCCTCTCCGGAATTTCCTGGGCCTTTGACCCCCCCACCCCTCTGGAATTTCCAATTCCCTCCGTGGTGGGGGTATGGATATTTTCTGGAACCACACATTTGTATGAAAAACTAAAAATAAGATTTCTCGTTTCAAAGTAAACCGATCCCCTTCAAATTTAATCGGTTAACTCTTTTAGCTAGTATCTTTAGTTTGCAATTCACAAAAGTTTCAGAATGTCAACGGTCCTCGAATTGTCGAGCATCGAACTCCCGATTTTTCCCATACATTCACTGTAAATTATGCTGTGTTTTCCTCCCAACCAAGATGGCGTCAGAAACCATGGAAGGGTCTATTCTATAAGCAAGATCGTTCCACAGTTTGGGCCCTAGGTAACAAAGTGAGTGTTTTCCGTAAGTTGCCGAGGAGAATTGTGGTATAACAAATTCCCGTTTTCTTATGTTATATGAGCCGTGATCTAATAGGAAACCATTGCAAAGTCCCTGTGGCAACAAGTTATTCTTAATCTTATACATGAAGATGGCAATGTCCTGTAATCGTCTGTTGTACAACGATGGTATGTCAGCTTTTGCCAGTAGTTTCTCGTAGCAAGAATGTTTATCCTTAGATACTGCCCTGAGTCCTCTTTCCTGTATACGCTCAAGCTTTCTTCTGTTGCTAGCGTTGCAAAAGTGCCAGGTGAGGTGACAGTAAGTTAAGTGCAGTAAAATTGCAGCGAATTCGCGAATGGCAAAAAAAAAATTAACTTCTCTGCCGTCTGCTGTTTGGCGTTTGTGCATGGAAATGAGTAGGTTTGTGTTTGTCGCAAATGTGTGATTTTTCCCTTTTTTGAGCGATTTATTTCAGAATTCTATAAAAAGGGAACAATATGAAAGGCAAGCTCGCTTTCTGACTGATAGCAGCAATTAACTAGAAGTCCTCAATGAGAAGTGAAGTGAATGTACAGAAACATAACTTCATTTTGAGTGTATATAAATATTTTCTGATGGAAAGACAATCAAAAGTTGCAGATGAAGTATACAGGTAAGTCATACCACAATGTTGAAAATCAAATTCCCATGTATCTCTTTGCAGTTCGCATTCTACATCTGTATTTCTTTAAGACAACCAATAACAAGTTAAGGTGTTTCATTTATAATTTTTGCTTACCTTTCCTGCCATAGCAAGGAGGATCCCACAATTTTCACAGATCCGGTCATCAGTGCCCGGGTACATCTCTGCTGTTTTTGTTTCAGGACTTTGCTATCTTTGAGCACTTCCACCACATTAATGGCCAGAAGTGAACCCAAGGCCATAGGTGCCTCTTCATAATTTGCCCTCCATGTGGCTTCTGCTTGTTGTTGCTCTTTTAGTCCATTAGGACTTTGTGGCCCTCCGTTAAAGGGAGTGAAGACTAGGCGACTAGCGACCCTGAATTTAAAAATGAAGGAAAAAATTATTGTGTTAAAAATCTGAATTCATTAGGATGACGTTTTGTGGATGATTGTCTTTGATAAATTTCATTTCACATGCAGTACACTCATAGGCCAATCATAACTTTTTTATAGCATTTATAATTTAAACTAATTTATGAATTTACTATGGGATGACCCAGCAAAAGTAACCTGCTAACTAAACTAGGGCAAGCCACTTTTGTAGTACCAAATCATTAAGTTTTCAGTAATGACTCATTGCATGAAATTATTTATGAGGTATTATTATATAAAGTCTCTTCCTAGCAGGGCAAAAGTTATCAAATCATTAAGTTTTCAATAATGACGCATTGCATGATATTATTTATGAGGTTGGATTAAACTTTTCCAGAAGACGCCTGCGTGCGGAACAGGGCAAGGATGTTGTAGACTTCAAAAATGTCACACATTTATGAGTCACTTGGAGGCCAAACTTTGCCACAAGCCAACTCTCCAGTGTTCTTGTGTTGACTTCTAAACATTTGTCCACATTGATCAGAGGCGCTGAACATTAACTTCGTGCAGGACAGCTCAGCAACAGAGAATTCAGCAGACCATTTCTTAGACATTATCCCGGACAAATTGAGCTTGCTACTTCAAATCTACTGAAAAGGATCAATTGAGGTTTGTGGGTATGTGTTCCGCCAGTGTGGCGATTGTTTTGAACTGGAAATTGCTTTGTAAGCATTGAGAAAGGTGGGCCAATCTAACTAGTCCACGCGCAGTAGTGTTCAAAGATTTTGTGATATTGTGATCATTGTGATACCTCACAAATTATGTAACGCAATCCTGTACTCCCATATCGGGCAGCAAGTGTGTATCTCAATTAAAACAACTTGTAATGAGTTTGTATCAAATTTCAATCTGATTATGCAAATTTTTCAAGGTTTTACACAGCACTGCTTCCATAATGTAAACTACGGATTACAAATACAAAATAAAACTTGAAGGCTGGCCAAATTTTATTTAACTATTGACACCAGGAGTTTTTTTAAAAAAAACAACAACACATTTTTAAGACATTTTTGACGTTTTAAGGTCTATTATAAGCTAAATAGCTCCATATCGCTCAAAATGGCCCTTGACATGCTTTCAACATAGCTTTCTTTTTCTTTAACTGGACTTTTAAGCTATTGAGTTTGCTAAAATACTCAGGATGCTTCTCTTTTAGGCTAGAGGAAGTGTATTCAGTACACTCTTTCAGTTCACGTGGTTTAGTGATATTTCTATGGCTGCGATGATGGCAATTACAACATACAACTTTGGAGATTCCAAGGGTTGGCAGCTCTCTGATTTCTATCAACATAGATTCTATATTCTTTTCCAGCTCTCGACACTCCTGCCTTAAGGTGACTCGATTTAAATAAATGACGCACTGTATGCCTGTCTAAAAACTCTAAATGCTACGTAACGAAGACCGTCTGCATTGGTTTTGAGCTCTAAGTCTCCCCAACATAGGTCTTGTTGCTGTTGTCCGGGTCTCATTCCAAAATTGGTACAATTGGTCATCCAAGCCATGTTAAGAAGTGCCCTTGGCATGTTATTTCTCAGGACACTGACCTGTAAAACTCCTCTATTTCTTCATGTGTTAGTTCATTGGCTCTCTTCATCTTCACTTGCAAGAAACTTTTCAAATAACATTATGTTGTACAAAGTTTTCTTCGCCACTATATAAATCCCAGATGTAATTTGGTATGAATTTTATAATGGTTCTATTTTCCAGTCAAACATGCATGTCTATATAGTAAAATCAATTATTTCATGAATTTATAATTAATTCTTGTACTATTCTGTGTTTCACCATTTTGTGTCACACTTATTCACTTTTCATGGATTTGCGTTTCACCATATTCATTTCTATTTATTCCTCCTTTTCTTCAGTATTTTAGTAGACCTGCATTCATACTGTTTGTTTCTTGTTTTTATGGTTACTGATCAATGATTGTGACCACACTGTCACTGTCAGTCATTTGGGCACTATCATGTTCATAGCTATCATTCAAATGCTAATAATTATAATCATTGTTATCAGCATCTGTTGTTGTCATTGTCTCTCTCTATAGTGGCCTGATGAAAACAAGGACCACCTTAATTGTGCAAAGGAATTTTACATCAAAAGCTTTTAAGATCATGTTACAGGGGGGAGGGGACAATTTTCATTGCTTCTTGCAATGCAACAATCATGACTGAAGAACAGTTTAAGTCACAGAGCAGATGTCATGTCGATGTTGCAATAATCTTGGGTAGTATTGTGTTGATCTCAGCTGCTACAATCCAAATGGGTATTGGTCGAAATGATGTGTCCCAATAGAACACTTCTAAACGTTTTTGTTTTAAACTTGGTAACTCCTGAGGATAGTCATTACCAGACTTTCATGTTGACAAGATGAAGGCTAACAGGGCTTGACATCTTGTCAGGCGAGTCACTAGTCATCAGGCAAGTGATGAAATCTATTGACCTGAAACACAAGTAACCAAACTCAGGTCCCTTCTCAAGCTGTCTTTACCCCACCCACTCTGCACTCACAGCCTAAGAAAGACCTTTTCCAGGATATACACAAGGATTTAATTTCAAAATGAATTATAACAGTTACTGCATTTGTTTTGTATAGGCAAATTCTGAATAATTTTATATGCTAATGAAAAACAATGACAATGACAAAACAAAAGATATCACATTGAGGTTGAGGAATGAATAAATGATTTCTTTTGTTTTGTACCCTCAAGCCTCAAAGCCAAGTAAGAATTTTAATATATCAGAATTGGCCTATTGCCTGCCTTCATGCAGGAAGAATACGCAAGCCACTTGAGGCAGGGCAAGCCCCCAAAAAATTACAAATATTTGATTCACGGAATCAAAAGTTAAAATGCAATACACTAAATGCAAATATTCTAAATGTACAAAAACACCAAGGAAGTTGGTGTTTCTTACCTTGATTTGTATAAACTTGTGAAATTTGGAAGGCTTCCAGATTTCGAAATGCAAACTCTGAGATGGTGTGGTTTTGAAACTGGGTTGAGTGAATTTTTAAGGAAACATAGCAGACGTTTTATTCACTTTATTATTTAAAGTTAAAAAATTCTCTTCTGTCCTAACAGGGAGTGTAGGTCTATGGCATAGTATATATGTCGAATGTTATAAAAATGCAAAATGGTATATCCTGGTGTTGACGGGAAATTCGCCTTTACTTTTGGTTGGCATCACAAACATTCGCTTTTTTGAAAGCTACAAGAAAACAACAATATGGAATTTCTCTACAAAGCTTCAAGGTGACGAATCTTTTTTTGCTCACATCAGGAGTGCCTGTCAAAATTCCATCTAGTCTCGGCAGTCCTTGTGCAGTAGGACCTAGTTCCTGTGCGGTCCTCAATAAAACCCCCCAGAAAACTGGTCAAATAAAAACATTCAAGTTAAAATGTCAAGGACTACAAAATTGTTGAGAGTCAAAAGTCAAACTCATCCAAAACACTTGGAGATACGAGTGCACTCGTACTTTCATGTATGTATGTATGTATACATTAAGTGGCTTTGTGTGATCTTACTTCATGCCAGTCGTTTATGGATGGTGCTTATCCACATTGCATTTGGATGAAGATCTATGTAGTTGCTTGGGAAGGCTTGTTGGTAGTCCATTTCTGCAATGGCTGGAATTGCCTTCCCACTGTTGAATATCTTCAGTATGCTGTTTTTAGTTGGGAGAAAGCCCACCAAGTGGCTGTCCACAAGAGTGATTGGAAAATTGTTGAAGCCCTGTGAGTCACCCAGGCACGGTTAGGCTAGAGGATGATGATGCTTCTCGGAGAAATTGTTTTATCTTTTCTGAAACACAGTGAATTCGGTGTTGATGCCTCTGCTTGTTACCTGATCTTTAAATATCCAGCAATCCATTTTTCCAATGGACACTAATTTCATGTGCTCTGTGGACCACTGTAGTAAACAGTATCTTGCAATCTGTCAGCATCTGTCAGAACCCAGATTATCTCCATTTTCCCCTCATTTGTAAGAGGAAATTGTGTATAATGGGCTAGGTCAGGGGCAGCACCATTTACTCCTTCAGCTGACAAAGGATTAACCAAGCAAAGAAATTTGCTTTACCCATGTGAAGTTTGGGAACTACGAAATTGGCCAACAAGACCTGCTAACAATGCTTCCTTGTAGACATTGTCCCAGCTCTGAACCTGGTGTTCTAAAATCCAGACACCATGTCTTCAGGCACTGTTTTGTCAGAGATAAAAGATGAAATAGTTTATAAAATTAGTGCATGTGTGTGAGAAAGATTAAGTACTCATAACTGCAAAAGAGAGAATAATATTATAGAATAACTGTATTTGATCTACTGGTAAAGATTTCCTTTTTTCCTATACTTTCTAGCAAATGAAAAGGTTTCACAGATTGTCTTATTCCCTTCATGTCACCCTCGCAACCATGACACGACATTGGATTTTAGCAAGCAAATTCAAGTTGGATAGTGGCCAAAATAGTTGTGTGCTACAAGTAAGAGTTTTATTTGTGGCCTGGATTTAAAGCAGGGCTGTGCTCTAAGGGCGCCCGGGTGTCTCAGGCGACTAACTTTTGCCTTTGGGCGACCAGATAATCTTATTTCTTTCATATATGCTTTATGCTGGGCACCCTGGATTTCATAGTTTGGAACCTTTGGGCTCCTTGTAATATTTCTTAGAGCACAGCCTTGTAAAGTGACAAAACAAAAACGCAAACCGATATTGATGTCCCTCCTTTTAAAGAGCGAAACTTGTTGCTTACGCGAGTGTAAACACAAGATAGAACTGAAGAGTAACTAGTATAGTTTGATCCTTTAGATATTAGCCCGACTTTGGAAGTCGAAGTCAACAAGAATAAATTGCTTACCTCTTATGTCGCACCACATGCATCCCTGAAGTAATAATAATAATAATAATTATGAATTTGTTGTGTGCAAATTCCATACATATATTTTCAAATGCGCATTACAATGAACGTTACACGCTAAAAATGAAAATTACAGCTTAAAAACTAAAATTCTAAAAAACTAAGTTATAGGTTAAAAATTACAAGCGTTAAAATACAATTAATACCTAACTAAAATCTAAAATTCTAAGAAATTACAATACTATTTGGATTTTAATAAAAACGTTTTAGAAAACAAATATGTTATAAGTTTGCCTTTAAAATCATTAACAGTATTTACAGATCTGATGACTAAAGGAAGAGTGTTCCAAAGTTTTGGGGCAGATCAGTCTAGCGGCAGCATTCTGTATTCTTTGTAGCTTATTTATACGGTAGTCAGGAAGACCATACAGAAGGCTGTTGCAATAGTCAATCCTAGTAGTAATAAACGCATGCACAAGAGTCTCGGTACACCGCCTTGAGAGATATTTCCGTATGCGCCGAATATTGTAGAGATAATAAAAGGAAGAACTGGACAACTTTGTGATATGAGTAGACATCGAAAGCTTGGAGTCAAACCAAGAGCCGAGGTTTCTAGCAGAAGTTGCTGTAGAGACATTGCAATCACCAACTTGTATGCTGCCAATGTTGCTGAATTTAATCTTTAGTGTGTTTGTCCCTGTGCAGTTAAACACTTTATTCAGGCCTGGGTAATCCAGAACATAACTTAGAATTCTGACTTTGAAATTGAATGGAGCTTTTCTATAGGCATCATAAAAAGTTGCTCCTGATAATGCAAGCAACTCATCTACAACAACTTCTAAGTATGGATCTGCAGACTTTGCCTCATGATCTCCATTACCGGGAATGATTCCTACCAGCAGCATGTTAGAAAATAGGTTCCCGACAGGCTTTGGTAAATTAAAAACTGTCAACATTATTCTCCACATAGAATAAACAACCTTGTTGCTGCTGAAAGGATTCACGCCATCTATGGAAAGCTGGGCGGAAATTGCACGTTGTTCAGCTTCCAAGAAACCTTGCACATCGTAAGCTTCCTTCCTACTGGGAGAACCAATGAAATCTTGCAGTGAGTTGTCTTCAACAGGATTTGTGTCATGAGACTGCAGGATCTCGGCAATGGAGGCATTTCCATACATTTGTTTCCAGTGGGGCCCAAGAGGGTAGTAATAGAACTTACGTGTCAGAATCCTTTGAGAAGTGTACCGCTTTTCCATTGCAGACTGGGCAATTGCTTAAGGTTGAATAGTAGTAGTGATCACTTTCACGGAAAACAACACAGTCATTGGGACAAACGTCATACACAACAAAAGGCAAAAGAAATGATTTAATAAAAGAATACACTTCATCATATGAGCTGGGAAGATTGTTCCCTGCAGCTAAGATCTGTTAGTGATGAAGGCGCAAAAGACCTGAAAAAGCACTTTTACTTGTTCCTGAGTGTTCAGTAAACCAAGCTAGATATCCACATAAGGCCTGGAGTGCAGTTGTGGAACTGTTTCAAAGAGTGGCATATTCGCTTTGTTGCTTGAGTACACTTCATCCTCTTCAGAAATTTCACGAAGGTAATCTGGAGTCTCCATTAAGTCGAAATCACTTTTTGTAGTTGTAGGGGACTGCGAAACTGAGTGATCTTCTTTTCCTTCGTAGTCTGCAGTATGACAAGTGTCTGATTGATCTGTGTCACTGAAAGATTGTAATCCGGAGAACAAAATATCTTCTTTTTCGATCATTTCAACTTCTCTCTGCAGTGATCGGACCGGTATATCATTATGATCCTCAAACCAGGACTTACAATGTCTATTTCTTGGCAGATGTTCCCTGTTAACATGTGCTGGCAGCTGCCACAAAGGCACCTTGTAAGCCAACCAAAGCTAGTCTTTATGGAACTAATACTACATAATTATATTATATCAAATTCACAATGTGATGACAAACAGAATATATGCTATTATAGTTAAACAAAGGCATCAGCAGTACTTAGTACATTCGTGGCTGTAGCCATCACTTTAGAAGGGTACATTATCTAAGAAGCAAAAGAAGTTGCCATCATGGAAAAGAAACTCATGTTTCCAATTTTTTGAGAGATAAAATGCAGAGGTTAAATATGAAGGAATGCAAATGAAAAATCTGTACAAGAGTTAAAGTCGTACCAAAAAACATGCGAAATGAGCATGACAGCATTTTGCATTGTGGTTCTAGCACTTCAACAGAAACAGGGAAGTGAAGCCAATTTTGACATTGCCATCTTGCTCCAGCTGGATACTGCCAGACTTGCAACCTAGCAGTAACCAAGGGTAAGGAAGTGTGTACACGGATCTGCTTTGGGAGATGTCATCGTTGTTAAACTAGCAGTAATCGAAGATTGGTAAAGTGCGTTTGACAGGATATTTTGTGTAAGAAGGGCAAGTTGGGAGATACGACAAACTAGGTGGTGGAAAAGAAAATTCAAAGATAGAATTTTGGTATGCAGTAGTGAAATGAGATCAACGTGTTCAATTGTAATCAAAGATAGAATTGTGGTGTGCAGTAGTTCTTGCAAAGTGAAATCATTTCAATCTGTTCAGTTGTAATCAAATGGTTATACTAATTATGAATAATGTTTAACAAGAACAGAACGGTGAAAGCAAGAAAAGCTGTACAATATCAACTAAAACAGTCTACTTGATTTTCAGGTTTGTTACCTTGTTATCAACTGTGTCTTAAAAGTTTAACAAGAACACAACGGTGAAAGCAAGAAAAGCTGTCCAATATCAACTGAAATAGTCTACTTGATTTCCAGGTCTGTGACCTTGTTATCAACTAAGTCTTAAAAGTTTAACGAGGACACAACAGTCTTTGATCTTTGAGCTGCCAAAGATGTTTGCTTAGTTCAGTGTCATTTATTTTCCTCTCGTGTTTGAATGACATATGATGGTTTCGCCATCTCGTCTTGAATTCAGTGGCGGTGAGGCCAACGTATGTCTCTGTCCTTTCAGCAGTGGTGATGGTGGCCTGGTACACTACCTCCTTTACTAAACATTGTCCTTTTAAAGAACATTTATTTGGCTCTCTGCAGTTGCAGGGTTTCAGGGGTGTTTTTCCTTCAGTTGGAGTGTTCTATCTCAGGATGGTTTTGTGTCCATCGATGATCTGTTATGTTAGGTGAACAACTGTAACTCAGCTTGATATTGTTTTTGTTAAAAAGTGTTCTTAATTTGTTGTTTGGTGGGAAACAGTTCTCGATCAAATTTAGAAATTGTCTTCCTAAGTTAGTTTGCACATTTTTACTAAATGGTAGGTTGAACCATATTATGTTTCTCTGCCTCTTTCTCTTGTTGGTGGCTGATTCTGGTGACTGCTGTTCTGATGGGGTGAATTTGAGGGTGAATTTTAAGTGTTCGCCAAAAACAACCTATGAATGCAGGATGGCGAGGATACTGAAAGGGTGCCATCGTCGGTACAACTCAGTCACAACAAAATAATGTAAAGTAAAACAAGTAAATCTTTAAAGCTCTTTTAAACTTGTTGAAAACTTTATCCCAAGAAAAAACATTTTTTTGTTTGTTGTTTATAAAAAACTCCTGCTTTGAGGCAGGAAGACGGCTCCTTTGAAGATTTGTCTTTGTAAACAAGTTCTTGTGTGTGTAGAGACAAGTGGGTCACATTTCGTGTGGTCAACTAATGACAGGAAACTGACAGTATATTTGGTTATCAAAACATGTCTCAATTTTGTTTCAAGTGCGACTCAGGCCTAAGATGTAAATTAGAGGGCCTTCATGTGAGGGTTTTGCTGTATCTACTTATGTTGTGGTTGTCACCATTTAACTGTATTTCGTCAACTTCTTTCCTGCTACTGAGTCCAGCTCAGAATTACTGCTATCAATGATCTTTCTACACAATGGTCATATAGTTCCCGAGTTTTGTGCTTGTAATTAACTGTGGGGTTTTAACATTAGCAGAATTGGCAACAGCTTTTAGACTGTCTCACTTCCTTAGCATTTGTGAGAATTTTGAGTTGTTCTGACAAAAACTTCTGTGATGAATGAGAGCAAAACCGCTTCCATGACTTGCAGTGTTAGCACAATTGGTACTCCTACCTATTTTTCCCTTTCAGTTGCTTGATAGTCCAAAAATGGACATTTTAACACCATTTTTTAAGTGCTTATACTGTTAAAAATAACTTTCTCTTTTTAACATATTACTTGGGTCTTAAACTTAACTTTCCTCTAAGGCCAAGTGCATTCCTTACATTCCAGGGGAGCCACACCCTTAGATCTAACCACACCCATTTCCACAAGTCAAATTATGGGTATAATTGTGGCAAAGATAACTCTGGATGGTTTAATGCTACAGAGCTGAGACTTTGCAAGCTGTTAGTTAAGTGTTATGGCTGCGCAATGACTTATTATCAGGCACATAGTACAACTGTGTCATGAATTCTCTATTTTTAAAGAAGAGCCAAAAATACCACTGGAAGTCCTTCTAAATAAAATGCTTTACTCATGCGTAAAATAGTCAAAATGTTGTAAACGTTGGTCATTGCACAGTGCTATAAATACAAAAGAAGCTGTCAAAATTTCATGCCCATATCTTAAATATTACTTGAGATATTGCTGTCACAAAGTTGAAAATATGCTAAAATACGGAAAATGAGAAAGTAACAAAGTTCACCGATACTATTTTTGAACCAGTTCAGTGTCTAAAATATACTTAGAAGGCACCAGCTTCATACTGCTTTCCATCTATGGCTTATACAGAGTCAATATAGCCCTTTTTTAAGTTTCTGAGCTTTCGCCTCTTTTTGGCCTCTTGAGAGCTCTTACGGCGAGAATGGCGGAGTCGGTTATGATCCAGTTTGGTGCTGGCCCTAATACAGTGAAGTCCAGGATAAATTCCAAGCTCCTGTGGGATTGAACCTATGGACATGGCTCCATCATTAAAATGGGAAACTGCAAGGAAGACTGCTAGTTCCACCACTGCTAGGCCAGAATGTGTTTCTTTAGTTGCACGCTGCCATATGAGGGCATTGATGGCCTCACTTTGGTTTTGAGTGTCACCGTGTAGACAGCGTGTAAGCAGATCTTCATCGCTCAAAGCTTAAAATATGGGGAGAATGATGTTAGCCACTGCCTTTGGAAGAGGATGATTGTGCTGATAGTCTGAAGTTCCTTTGGCTATATCCCGTTGAAAACCACACCATGAATCCTCTCCTGGAGGGCACAGGTCATGATCTGGACTCTGACCAGTAGACTGTGTGTGGTGCCAGATTGCCATCACTGCATTCTTCATTGCCTGGAGATCATGACTATTGTTTCTAATGGCTTTACCATAATACACTTGAAGCTTGTCAATAGTTGTCTTGGTGAGCCTCCCAGAACCACCAATTGACTTGCCATCTTCAAGGCGAGTCTGACCCAACCTTTTTTTCAATGATCGGAGTCGTGAACCGAGGCGTTTCTGGACGTGGCCCACACATTCCAGTTTGGTAACCTCCACTTCTCCATAAACAGCCTGCTCAACAATCAGTTTATGGGACTTACTATCACCATCTCCTAGAAATTCAGAAGAATAGAAACTCTTTGAATAATTACACTCTTTTGACATACACTTCAGCACAAGAAGAGGCAAAACCCTTCTTAGAGTTCTCATCTTCTTCGAAAACGATGTGACCATACCTACAGAGTGGACACCAAAATGAGCTGAATACTGCTCCAAGTATGGGAATGTCAAAACTAAGAGAAAAATATTCTTGACCTTTTAAATCGGTACTGTGCACCACCAGCATGAAGATTGTAACTTTCCTAATGTAATATTTGCTTCATTATATCCACCTCTAACAAAATTAATGAACAAGCATATATACTGGTTAGTGTAAAGAACAAAACTGGTTGCTTGTGTTGGCATATAAGATGAACATGCACTTGCATGGATCAAAATTAAATTGTTTAGATTTAAATTGTTTTTTTCAGTTGTTTTGTTTAGTAATCATTTTAGAGAAGTAAAGGAAATTTATACTCTGGAAAAGTCTCAGCTAAGTGTGCTGTTAGTAAGTTAATGTTAACTTGAACCGACTTGATGACTGGAATTGAGAAAAATGTAGAAGACTGCTATGAGTTAGCGAGTGTGGTAGATTACTGCCCATCTTCTTTGGTTGAAACAAAATTTCTACACCTTTCTACACCTATTCCAAGATGGACAGTTTCTGTAGCTTTCTACCAGCAATTTGGCTGTTTACCCTCCTCTTCCTTTGTTGAATAAAATAAGTTGTGCCCGTGTCACCTCTGCCAGTGATGCCCAGCTAGTGCTTGCTAGGTGTGTGTGTTCTGTTCTGCTTTTGTGGTTAGTGCTTTAATCTCATTTATTTGGAATTTCCTTTGTTGAACCAAGTCTGATGTTACAGGGAGAAACTCTGGGCCTGCAGTTTTTTTTCACCAAGTGATGGAGAGCAGCTGAAGAGACTTTTTACTTGCTTTTTTACAGTCATGAAGCTCAAACTACAAGTTGATATCTGCTTTTAATTGGCTGTTTTTTGTGTGAACCTGGGAAGATTACAGCTCAGTCATTCAAGGTATTTGCGCAGTTTCAGGGCAAGTGATATTGTAGCAGTTACAGGAGTGGAATCGAGAATGCTCGCCCAGTTGAGCCTTACTGTGAGTCCAAACCAGTCTTTCTATCTTTCAAATTTTATTTTGTTGGTAGGAATCGCGTAAAAACTGGAAGGATAATTATAATTAAATGTCTATGACTATATTCTGAACAGATATGATTGCACAATATAGTAATGCATAATGGGATGGCATATCTCGTACATTAACATTCCAACTTTGAAATGTATGAAATGCTACAAAATCACTGTGATGATTGAGAATGTGTTCAAACATTACAAAGGCATGCAATCAAAAGAATTAAGAAAACATACCTCTTTTCTCCAATCTACTCTAGATATCTTTCCTTTGTTAGTGTCTTTCTTTGCTAGTGTCTTAACGGGAAATTACTGACTAGATTGCACAATCAGGTGACATGAAACTTGTATCTTGAAAACCAATCATTAGTTAGTCGTTTACAAATCAGTTACATATGTAGTAACAATTATGGCGTGAAGGGCTGTTCCCAGAAATACTGTCCTGGCTTGTACCGATTGCGAAAGAATGGGAAAGTTTGATTGGAAACCTGAATTCATGCCAAAGCGCGCATGACCAACAGTACATTATTAAATCTTTTTGAAATTGATTGACAACTCTATCCCAAGTAAAACATTTTTTTTTTGTTCATAAAAGTCCTGGTTTAAAGCTGGAAGATGGCTTCTTTGAATATTTCTCTTTTGACAAGTTTTTATCTCCAAGAGACCAGGGGTGCTTACCATTTACATGGAAACGCCAGTAATTCCGGTTGGAAAATAAAATGGTTCGCATCATTCTGTTTGGATAGTTTTACAAATTATGAGCCACTTGTTGTGGTAATAAATTTTTCGTCTTCCTTTCAATCTAGTCAGTGCAGCTGGGTAATTTTTAAACCTTTTATTTCTTCTGCAACGCCAAAATCAGTTATGAAATGTTTATACATGAAATTTCCAACCGGATGGTTTGTGTAAATGGTAAGCACCCCAGATCACACTTGGTCAATTAATGTCAGGAAACTGACAGTTTTTTTTGGTTATTGATTGCAACTTGGGTCTTACATGTAAAATTAGAGGGCCTTCATGTGAGGGTTTTGCAGTGTCTACTTATGTCATGGTTGTCACCATTTAACTGTATTTCATCCAACATCTTTCCTACCAGCTGTGATGTCTTTCCTTCATCACCAGCTGTGAGCAGTTTGCTGACCTTTGCAAGTTCCAAGGTACTCTCTTGTGGGCAGTAGAAGTTCCTGTGCATGCCCCAGATGTTTTTCCAGCCACTAGTTGTGTCAATGATCTGGTACTCAATGGCTATATTGTTCTTAACCTAAGTTTTATGCTTGTAATTAACTGTGGGGTCTTAACATTGGCACAATTGGCAACAGCTTTTAGACTGCCTGTCGCTGTTCACATTTATGTGAATTTTAGCAAAAACAAGGATTGTCAGGATGATCTCCAGCATTACTTCTGTGAGGAATGAGAGCACTGATTGCTTCCATGACTTGCAGTGTTAACGTAATTGGCACTCCTACCTCTTTTTCCCTTTATTTCCACCATGTGTGAGCTCAAGTCCTTTTAAGGGTAATGCAAATTAGTTAGAGAAAGATGTTCTTGACCTTTTAAATGAATACTGTGCACCACCAGGTCCAAGATTGTAACTTCCATAATGTAATATTTGCTTCATTATATTCACCTCGAACAAAATTGATGAAAATTAATTAGAATTAGAATTAGAAAGAGTGTTCCAAAGTTTTGGGGCAGATCAGTCTAGCGGCAGCATTCTGTATTCTTTGTAGCTTATTTATACGGTAGTCAGGAAGACCATACAGAAGGCTGTTGCAATAATCAATCCTAGTAGTAATAAACGCATGCACAAGAGTCTCGGTACACCGCCTTGAGAGATATTTCCGTATGCGCCGAATATTGTAGAGATAATAAAAGGAAGAACTGGACAACTTTGTGATATGAGTAGACATCGAAAGCTTGGAGTCAAACCAAGAGCCGAGGTTTCTAGCAGAAGTTGCTGTAGAGACATTGCAATCACCAACTTGTATGCTGCCAATGTTGCTGAATTTAATCTTTAGTGTGTTTGTCCCTGTGCAGTTAAACACTTTATTCAGGCCTGGGTAATCCAGAACATAACTTAGAATTCTGACTTTGAAATTGAATGGAGCTTTTCTATAGGCATCATAAAAAGTTGCTCCTGATAATGCAAGCAACTCATCTACAACAACTTCTAAGTATGGATCTGCAGACTTTGCCTCATGATCTCCATTACCGGGAATGATTCCTACCAGCAGCATGTTAGAAAATAGGTTCCCGACAGGCTTTGGTAAATTAAAAACTGTCAACATTATTCTCCACATAGAATAAACAACCTTGTTGCTGCTGAAAGGATTCACGCCATCTATGGAAAGCTGGGCGGAAATTGCACGTTGTTCAGCTTCCAAGAAACCTTGCACATCGTAAGCTTCCTTCCTACTGGGAGAACCAATGAAATCTTGCAGTGAGTTGTCTTCAACAGGATTTGTGTCATGAGACTGCAGGATCTCGGCAATGGAGGCATTTCCATACATTTGTTTCCAGTGGGGCCCAAGAGGGTAGTAATAGAACTTACGTGTCAGAATCCTTTGAGAAGTGTACCGCTTTTCCATTGCAGACTGGGCAATTGCTTAAGGTTGAATAGTAGTAGTGATCACTTTCACGGAAAACAACACAGTCATTGGGACAAACGTCATACACAACAAAAGGCAAAAGAAATGATTTAATAAAAGAATACACTTCATCATATGAGCTGGGAAGATTGTTCCCTGCAGCTAAGATCTGTTAGTGATGAAGGCGCAAAAGACCTGAAAAAGCACTTTTACTTGTTCCTGAGTGTTCAGTAAACCAAGCTAGATATCCACATAAGGCCTGGAGTGCAGTTGTGGAACTGTTTCAAAGAGTGGCATATTCGCTTTGTTGCTTGAGTACACTTCATCCTCTTCAGAAATTTCACGAAGGTAATCTGGAATCTCCATTAAGTCGAAATCACTTTTTGTAGTTGTAGGTGACTGCGAAACTGAGTGATCTTCTTTGACAAGTGTCTGATTGATCTGTGTCACTGAAAGATTGTAATTCGGAGAACAAAATATCTTCTTTTTCGATCATTTCAACTTCTCTCTGCAGTGATCGGACCGGTATATCATTATGATCCTCAAACCAGGACTTACAATGTCTATTTCTTGGCAGATGTTCCCTGTTAACATGTGCTGGCAGTTGCCACAAAGGCACCTTGTAAGCCAACCAAAGCTAGTCTTTATGGAACTAATACTACATAATTATATTATATCAAATTCACAATGTGATGACAAACAGAATATATGCTATTATAGTTAAACAAAGGCATCAGCAGTACTTAGTACATTCGTGGCTGTAGCCATCACTTTAGAAGGGTACATTATCTAAGAAGCAAAAGAAGTTGCCACCATGGAAAAGAAACTCATGTTTCCAATTTTTTGAGAGATAAAATGCAGAGGTTAAATATGAAGGAATGCAAATGAAAAATCTGTACAAGAGTTAAAGTCGTACCAAAAAACATGCGAAATGAGCATGACAGCATTTTGCATTGTGGTTCTAGCACTTCAACAGAAACAGGGAAGTGAAGCCAATTTTGACATTGCCATCTTGCTCCAGCTGGATACTGCCAGACTTGCAACCTAGCAGTAACCAAGGGTTAGGAAGTGTGAACACGGATCTGCTTTGGGAGATGTCATCGTTGTTAAACTAGCAGTAATCGAAGATTGGTAAAGTGCGTTTGACAGGATATTTTGTGTAAGAAGGGCAAGTTGGGAGATACGACAAACTAGGTGGTGGAAAAGAAAATTCAAAGATAGAATTTTGGTATGCAGTAGTGAAATGAGATCAATGTGTTCAATTGTAATCAAAGATAGAATTGTGGTGTGCAGTAGTTCTTGCAAAGTGAAATCATTTCAATCTGTTCAGTTGTAATCAAATGGTTATACTAATTATGAATAATGTTTAACAAGAACAGAACGGTGAAAGCAAGAAAAGCTGTACAATATCAACTAAAACAGTCTACTTGATTTTCAGGTTTGTTACCTTGTTATCAACTGTGTCTTAAAAGTTTAACAAGAACACAACGGTGAAAGCAAGAAAAGCTGTCCAATATCAACTGAAATAGTCTACTTGATTTCCAGGTCTGTGACCTTGTTATCAACTAAGTCTTAAAAGTTTAACGAGGACACAACAGTCTTTGATCTTTGAGCTGCCAAAGATGTTTGCTTAGTTCAGTGTCATTTATTTTCCTCTCGTGTTTGAATGACATATGATGGTTTCGCCATCTCGTCTTGAATTCAGTGGCGGTGAGGCCAACGTATGTCTCTGTCCTTTCAGCAGTGGTGATGGTGGCCTGGTACACTACCTCCTTTACTAAACATTGTCCTTTTAAAGAACATTTATTTGGCTCTCTGCAGTTGCAGGGTTTCAGGGGTGTTTTTCCTTCAGTTGGAGTGTTCTATCTCAGGATGGTTTTGTGTCCATCGATGATCTGTTATGTTAGGTGAACAACTGTAACTCAGCTTGATATTGTTTTTGTTAAAAAGTGTTCTTAATTTGTTGTTTGGTGGGAAACAGTTCTCGATCAAATTTAGAAATTGTCTTCCTAAGTTAGTTTGCACATTTTTACTAAATGGTAGGTTGAACCATATTATGTTTCTCTGCCTCTTTCTCTTGTTGGTGGCTGATTCTGGTGACTGCTGTTCTGATGGGGTGAATTTGAGGGTGAATTTTAAGTGTTCGCCAAAAACAACCTATGAATGCAGGATGGCGAGGATACTGAAAGGGTGCCATCGTCGGTACAACTCAGTCACAACAAAATAATGTAAAGTAAAACAAGTAAATCTTTAAAGCTCATTTAAACTTGTTGAAAACTTTATCCCAAGAAAAAACATTTTTTTTGTTTGTTGTTTATAAAAAACTCCTGCTTTGAGGCAGGAAGACGGCTCCTTTGAAGATTTGTCTTTGTAAACAAGTTCTTGTGTGTGTAGAGACAAGTGGGTCACATTTCGTGTGGTCAACTAATGACAGGAAACTGACAGTATATTTGGTTATCAAAACATGTCTCAATTTTGTTTCAAGTGCGACCCAGGCCTAAGATGTAAATTAGAGGGCCTTCATGTGAGGGTTTTGCTGTATCTACTTATGTTGTGGTTGTCACCATTTAACTGTATTTCGTCAACTTCTTTCCTGCTACTGAGTCCAGCTCAGAATTACTGCTATCAATGATCTTTCTACACAATGGTCATATAGTTCCCGAGTTTTGTGCTTGTAATTAACTGTGGGGTTTTAACATTAGCAGAATTGAGAACAGCTTTTAGACTGTCTCACTGCCTTAGCATTTGTGAGAATTTTGAGTTGTTCTGACAAAAACTTCTGTGATGAATGAGAGCAAAACCGCTTCCATGACTTGCAGTGTTAGCACAATTGGTACTCCTACCTATTTTTTCCCTTTCAGTTGCTTGATAGTCCAAAAATGGACATTTTAACACCATTTTTTAAGTGCTTATACTGTTAAAAATAACTTTCTCTTTTTAACATATTACTTGGGTCTTAAACTTAACTTTCCTCTAAGGCCAAGTGCATTCCTTACATTCCAGGGGAGCCACACCCTTAGATCTAACCACACCCATTTCCACAAGTCAAATTATGGGTATAATTGTGGCAAAGATAACTCTGGATGGTTTAATGCTACAGAGCTGAGACTTTGCAAGCTGTTAGTTAAGTGTTATGGCTGCGCAATGACTTATTATCAGGCACATAGTACAACTGTGTCATGAATTCTCTATTTTTAAAGAAGAGCCAAAAATACCACTGGAAGTCCTTCTAAATAAAATGCTTTACTCATGTGTAAAATAGTCAAAATGTTGTAAACGTTGGTCATTGCACAGTGCTATAAATACAAAAGAAGCTGTCAAAATTTCATGCCCATATCTTAAATATTACTTGAGATATTGCTGTCACAAAGTTGAAAATATGCTAAAATACGGAAAATGAGAAAGTAACAAAGTTCACCGATACTATTTTTGAACCAGTTCAGTGTCTAAAATATACTTAGAAGGCACCAGCTTCATACTGCTTTCCATCTATGGCTTATACAGAGTCAATATAGCCCTTTTTTAAGTTTCTGAGGTTTCGCCTCTTTTTGGCCTCTTGAGAGCTCTTACGGCGAGAATGGCGGAGTCGGTTATGATCCAGTTTGGTGCTGGCCCTAATACAGTGAAGTCCAGGATAAATTCCAAGCTCCTGTGGGATTGAACCTATGGACATGGCTCTATCATTAAAATGGGAAACTGCAAGGAAGACTGCTAGTTCCACCACTGCCAGGCCAGAATGTGTTTCTTTAGTTGCACGCTGCCATATGAGGGCATTGATGGCCTCACTTTGGTTTTGAGTGTCACCGTGTAGACAGCGTGTAAGCAGATCTTCATCGCTCAAAGCTTAAAATATGGGGAGAATGATGTTAGCCACTGCCTTTGGAAGAGGATGATTGTGCTGATAGTCTGAAGTTCCTTTGGCTATATCCCGTTGAAAACCACACCATGAATCCTCTCCTGGAGGGCACAGGTCATGATCTGGACTCTGACCAGTAGACTGTGTGTGGTGCCAGATTGCCATCACTGCATTCTTCATTGCCTGGAGATCATGACTATTGTTTCTAATGGCTTTACCATAATACACTTGAAGCTTGTCAATAGTTGTCTTGGTGAGCCTCCCAGAACCACCAATTGACTTGCCATCTTCAAGGCGAGTCTGACCCAACCTTTTTTTCAATGATCGGAGTCGTGAACCGAGGCGTTTCTGGACGTGGCCCACACATTCCAGTTTGGTAACCTCCACTTCTCCATAAACAGCCTGCTCAACAATCAGTTTATGGGACTTACTATCACCATCTCCTAGAAATTCAGAAGAATAGAAACTCTTTGAATAATTACACTCTTTTGACATACACTTCAGCACAAGAAGAGGCAAAACCCTTCTTAGAGTTCTCATCTTCTTCGAAAACGATGTGACCATACCTACAGAGTGGACACCAAAATGAGCTGAATACTGCTCCAAGTATGGGAATGTCAAAACTAAGAGAAAAATATTCTTGACCTTTTAAATCGGTACTGTGCACCACCAGCATGAAGATTGTAACTTTCCTAATGTAATATTTGCTTCATTATATCCACCTCTAACAAAATTAGTGAACAAGCATATATACTGGTTAGTGTAAAGAACAAAACTGGTTGCTTGTGTTGGCATATAAGATGAACATGCACTTGCATGGATCAAAATTAAATTGTTTAGATTTAAATTGTTTTTTTCAGTTGTTTTGTTTAGTAATCATTTTAGAGAAGTAAAGGAAATTTATACTCTGGAAAAGTCTCAGCTAAGTGTGCTGTTAGTAAGTTAATGTTAACTTGAACCGACTTGATGACTGGAATTGAGAAAAATGTAGAAGACTGCTATGAGTTAGCGAGTGTGGTAGATTACTGCCCATCTTCTTTGGTTGAAACAAAATTTCTACACCTTTCTACACCTATTCCAAGATGGACAGTTTCTGTAGCTTTCTACCAGCAATTTGGCTGTTTACCCTCCTCTTCCTTTGTTGAATAAAATAAGTTGTGCCCGTGTCACCTCTGCCAGTGATGCCCAGCTAGTGCTTGCTAGGTGTGTGTGTTCTGTTCTGCTTTTGTGGTTAGTGCTTTAATCTCATTTATTTGGAATTTCCTTTGTTGAACCAAGTCTGATGTTACAGGGAGAAACTCTGGGCCTGCAGTTTTTTTTCACCAAGTGATGGAGAGCAGCTGAAGAGACTTTTTACTTGCTTTTTTACAGTCATGAAGCTCAAACTACAAGTTGATATCTGCTTTTAATTGGCTGTTTTTTGTGTGAACCTGGGAAGATTACAGCTCAGTCATTCAAGGTATTTGCGCAGTTTCAGGGCAAGTGATATTGTAGCAGTTACAGGAGTGGAATCGAGAATGCTCGCCCAGTTGAGCCTTACTGTGAGTCCAAACCAGTCTTTCTATCTTTCAAATTTTATTTTGTTGGTAGGAATCGCGTAAAAACTGGAAGGATAATTATAATTAAATGTCTATGACTATATTCTGAACAGATATGATTGCACAATATAGTAATGCATAATGGGATGGCATATCTCGTACATTAACATTCCAACTTTGAAATGTATGAAATGCTACAAAATCACTGTGATGATTGAGAATGTGTTCAAACATTACAAAGGCATGCAATCAAAAGAATTAAGAAAACATACCTCTTTTCTCCAATCTACTCTAGATATCTTTCCTTTGTTAGTGTCTTTCTTTGCTAGTGTCTTAACGGGAAATTACTGACTAGATTGCACAATCAGGTGACATGAAACTTGTATCTTGAAAACCAATCATTAGTTAGTCGTTTACAAATCAGTTACATATGTAGTAACAATTATGGCGTGAAGGGCTGTTCCCAGAAATACTGTCCTGGCTTGTACCGATTGCGAAAGAATGGGAAAGTTTGATTGGAAACCTGAATTCATGCCAAAGCGCGCATGACCAACAGTACATTATTAAATCTTTTTGAAATTGATTGACAACTCTATCCCAAGTAAAACATTTTTTTTTTGTTCATAAAAGTCCTGGTTTAAAGCTGGAAGATGGCTTCTTTGAATATTTCTCTTTTGACAAGTTTTTATCTCCAAGAGACCAGGGGTGCTTACCATTTACATGGAAACGCCAGTAATTCCGGTTGGAAAATAAAATGGTTCGCATCATTCTGTTTGGATAGTTTTACAAATTATGAGCCACTTGTTGTGGTAATAAATTTTTCGTCTTCCTTTCAATCTAGTCAGTGCAGCTGGGTAATTTTTAAACCTTTTATTTCTTCTGCAACGCCAAAATCAGTTATGAAATGTTTATACATGAAATTTCCAACCGGATGGTTTGTGTAAATGGTAAGCACCCCAGATCACACTTGGTCAATTAATGTCAGGAAACTGACAGTTTTTTTTGGTTATTGATTGCAACTTGGGTCTTACATGTAAAATTAGAGGGCCTTCATGTGAGGGTTTTGCAGTGTCTACTTATGTCATGGTTGTCACCATTTAACTGTATTTCATCCAACATCTTTCCTACCAGCTGTGATGTCTTTCCTTCATCACCAGCTGTGAGCAGTTTGCTGACCTTTGCAAGTTCCAAGGTACTCTCTTGTGGGCAGTAGAAGTTCCTGTGCATGCCCCAGATGTTTTTCCAGCCACTAGTTGTGTCAATGATCTGGTACTCAATGGCTATATTGTTCTTAACCTAAGTTTTATGCTTGTAATTAACTGTGGGGTCTTAACATTGGCACAATTGGCAACAGCTTTTAGACTGCCTGTCGCTGTTCACATTTATGTGAATTTTAGCAAAAACAAGGATTGTCAGGATGATCTCCAGCATTACTTCTGTGAGGAATGAGAGCACTGATTGCTTCCATGACTTGCAGTGTTAACGTAATTGGCACTCCTACCTCTTTTTCCCTTTATTTCCACCATGTGTGAGCTCAAGTCCTTTTAAGGGTAATGCAAATTAGTTAGAGAAAGATGTTCTTGACCTTTTAAATGAATACTGTGCACCACCAGGTCCAAGATTGTAACTTCCATAATGTAATATTTGCTTCATTATATTCACCTCGAACAAAATTGATGAAAATTAATTAGAATTAGAATTAGAAAGAGTGTTCCAAAGTTTTGGGGCAGATCAGTCTAGCGGCAGCATTCTGTATTCTTTGTAGCTTATTTATACGGTAGTCAGGAAGACCATACAGAAGGCTGTTGCAATAATCAATCCTAGTAGTAATAAACGCATGCACAAGAGTCTCGGTACACCGCCTTGAGAGATATTTCCGTATGCGCCGAATATTGTAGAGATAATAAAAGGAAGAACTGGACAACTTTGTGATATGAGTAGACATCGAAAGCTTGGAGTCAAACCAAGAGCCGAGGTTTCTAGCAGAAGTTGCTGTAGAGACATTGCAATCACCAACTTGTATGCTGCCAATGTTGCTGAATTTAATCTTTAGTGTGTTTGTCCCTGTGCAGTTAAACACTTTATTCAGGCCTGGGTAATCCAGAACATAACTTAGAATTCTGACTTTGAAATTGAATGGAGCTTTTCTATAGGCATCATAAAAAGTTGCTCCTGATAATGCAAGCAACTCATCTACAACAACTTCTAAGTATGGATCTGCAGACTTTGCCTCATGATCTCCATTACCGGGAATGATTCCTACCAGCAGCATGTTAGAAAATAGGTTCCCGACAGGCTTTGGTAAATTAAAAACTGTCAACATTATTCTCCACATAGAATAAACAACCTTGTTGCTGCTGAAAGGATTCACGCCATCTATGGAAAGCTGGGCGGAAATTGCACGTTGTTCAGCTTCCAAGAAACCTTGCACATCGTAAGCTTCCTTCCTACTGGGAGAACCAATGAAATCTTGCAGTGAGTTGTCTTCAACAGGATTTGTGTCATGAGACTGCAGGATCTCGGCAATGGAGGCATTTCCATACATTTGTTTCCAGTGGGGCCCAAGAGGGTAGTAATAGAACTTACGTGTCAGAATCCTTTGAGAAGTGTACCGCTTTTCCATTGCAGACTGGGCAATTGCTTAAGGTTGAATAGTAGTAGTGATCACTTTCACGGAAAACAACACAGTCATTGGGACAAACGTCATACACAACAAAAGGCAAAAGAAATGATTTAATAAAAGAATACACTTCATCATATGAGCTGGGAAGATTGTTCCCTGCAGCTAAGATCTGTTAGTGATGAAGGCGCAAAAGACCTGAAAAAGCACTTTTACTTGTTCCTGAGTGTTCAGTAAACCAAGCTAGATATCCACATAAGGCCTGGAGTGCAGTTGTGGAACTGTTTCAAAGAGTGGCATATTCGCTTTGTTGCTTGAGTACACTTCATCCTCTTCAGAAATTTCACGAAGGTAATCTGGAATCTCCATTAAGTCGAAATCACTTTTTGTAGTTGTAGGTGACTGCGAAACTGAGTGATCTTCTTTGACAAGTGTCTGATTGATCTGTGTCACTGAAAGATTGTAATTCGGAGAACAAAATATCTTCTTTTTCGATCATTTCAACTTCTCTCTGCAGTGATCGGACCGGTATATCATTATGATCCTCAAACCAGGACTTACAATGTCTATTTCTTGGCAGATGTTCCCTGTTAACATGTGCTGGCAGTTGCCACAAAGGCACCTTGTAAGCCAACCAAAGCTAGTCTTTATGGAACTAATACTACATAATTATATTATATCAAATTCACAATGTGATGACAAACAGAATATATGCTATTATAGTTAAACAAAGGCATCAGCAGTACTTAGTACATTCGTGGCTGTAGCCATCACTTTAGAAGGGTACATTATCTAAGAAGCAAAAGAAGTTGCCACCATGGAAAAGAAACTCATGTTTCCAATTTTTTGAGAGATAAAATGCAGAGGTTAAATATGAAGGAATGCAAATGAAAAATCTGTACAAGAGTTAAAGTCGTACCAAAAAACATGCGAAATGAGCATGACAGCATTTTGCATTGTGGTTCTAGCACTTCAACAGAAACAGGGAAGTGAAGCCAATTTTGACATTGCCATCTTGCTCCAGCTGGATACTGCCAGACTTGCAACCTAGCAGTAACCAAGGGTTAGGAAGTGTGAACACGGATCTGCTTTGGGAGATGTCATCGTTGTTAAACTAGCAGTAATCGAAGATTGGTAAAGTGCGTTTGACAGGATATTTTGTGTAAGAAGGGCAAGTTGGGAGATACGACAAACTAGGTGGTGGAAAAGAAAATTCAAAGATAGAATTTTGGTATGCAGTAGTGAAATGAGATCAATGTGTTCAATTGTAATCAAAGATAGAATTGTGGTGTGCAGTAGTTCTTGCAAAGTGAAATCATTTCAATCTGTTCAGTTGTAATCAAATGGTTATACTAATTATGAATAATGTTTAACAAGAACAGAACGGTGAAAGCAAGAAAAGCTGTACAATATCAACTAAAACAGTCTACTTGATTTTCAGGTTTGTTACCTTGTTATCAACTGTGTCTTAAAAGTTTAACAAGAACACAACGGTGAAAGCAAGAAAAGCTGTCCAATATCAACTGAAATAGTCTACTTGATTTCCAGGTCTGTGACCTTGTTATCAACTAAGTCTTAAAAGTTTAACGAGGACACAACAGTCTTTGATCTTTGAGCTGCCAAAGATGTTTGCTTAGTTCAGTGTCATTTATTTTCCTCTCGTGTTTGAATGACATATGATGGTTTCGCCATCTCGTCTTGAATTCAGTGGCGGTGAGGCCAACGTATGTCTCTGTCCTTTCAGCAGTGGTGATGGTGGCCTGGTACACTACCTCCTTTACTAAACATTGTCCTTTTAAAGAACATTTATTTGGCTCTCTGCAGTTGCAGGGTTTCAGGGGTGTTTTTCCTTCAGTTGGAGTGTTCTATCTCAGGATGGTTTTGTGTCCATCGATGATCTGTTATGTTAGGTGAACAACTGTAACTCAGCTTGATATTGTTTTTGTTAAAAAGTGTTCTTAATTTGTTGTTTGGTGGGAAACAGTTCTCGATCAAATTTAGAAATTGTCTTCCTAAGTTAGTTTGCACATTTTTACTAAATGGTAGGTTGAACCATATTATGTTTCTCTGCCTCTTTCTCTTGTTGGTGGCTGATTCTGGTGACTGCTGTTCTGATGGGGTGAATTTGAGGGTGAATTTTAAGTGTTCGCCAAAAACAACCTATGAATGCAGGATGGCGAGGATACTGAAAGGGTGCCATCGTCGGTACAACTCAGTCACAACAAAATAATGTAAAGTAAAACAAGTAAATCTTTAAAGCTCATTTAAACTTGTTGAAAACTTTATCCCAAGAAAAAACATTTTTTTTGTTTGTTGTTTATAAAAAACTCCTGCTTTGAGGCAGGAAGACGGCTCCTTTGAAGATTTGTCTTTGTAAACAAGTTCTTGTGTGTGTAGAGACAAGTGGGTCACATTTCGTGTGGTCAACTAATGACAGGAAACTGACAGTATATTTGGTTATCAAAACATGTCTCAATTTTGTTTCAAGTGCGACCCAGGCCTAAGATGTAAATTAGAGGGCCTTCATGTGAGGGTTTTGCTGTATCTACTTATGTTGTGGTTGTCACCATTTAACTGTATTTCGTCAACTTCTTTCCTGCTACTGAGTCCAGCTCAGAATTACTGCTATCAATGATCTTTCTACACAATGGTCATATAGTTCCCGAGTTTTGTGCTTGTAATTAACTGTGGGGTTTTAACATTAGCAGAATTGAGAACAGCTTTTAGACTGTCTCACTGCCTTAGCATTTGTGAGAATTTTGAGTTGTTCTGACAAAAACTTCTGTGATGAATGAGAGCAAAACCGCTTCCATGACTTGCAGTGTTAGCACAATTGGTACTCCTACCTATTTTTTCCCTTTCAGTTGCTTGATAGTCCAAAAATGGACATTTTAACACCATTTTTTAAGTGCTTATACTGTTAAAAATAACTTTCTCTTTTTAACATATTACTTGGGTCTTAAACTTAACTTTCCTCTAAGGCCAAGTGCATTCCTTACATTCCAGGGGAGCCACACCCTTAGATCTAACCACACCCATTTCCACAAGTCAAATTATGGGTATAATTGTGGCAAAGATAACTCTGGATGGTTTAATGCTACAGAGCTGAGACTTTGCAAGCTGTTAGTTAAGTGTTATGGCTGCGCAATGACTTATTATCAGGCACATAGTACAACTGTGTCATGAATTCTCTATTTTTAAAGAAGAGCCAAAAATACCACTGGAAGTCCTTCTAAATAAAATGCTTTACTCATGTGTAAAATAGTCAAAATGTTGTAAACGTTGGTCATTGCACAGTGCTATAAATACAAAAGAAGCTGTCAAAATTTCATGCCCATATCTTAAATATTACTTGAGATATTGCTGTCACAAAGTTGAAAATATGCTAAAATACGGAAAATGAGAAAGTAACAAAGTTCACCGATACTATTTTTGAACCAGTTCAGTGTCTAAAATATACTTAGAAGGCACCAGCTTCATACTGCTTTCCATCTATGGCTTATACAGAGTCAATATAGCCCTTTTTTAAGTTTCTGAGCTTTCGCCTCTTTTTGGCCTCTTGAGAGCTCTTACGGCGAGAATGGCGGAGTCGGTTATGATCCAGTTTGGTGCTGGCCCTAATACAGTGAAGTCCAGGATAAATTCCAAGCTCCTGTGGGATTGAACCTATGGACATGGCTCTATCATTAAAATGGGAAACTGCAAGGAAGACTGCTAGTTCCACCACTGCCAGGCCAGAATGTGTTTCTTTAGTTGCACGCTGCCATATGAGGGCATTGATGGCCTCACTTTGGTTTTGAGTGTCACCGTGTAGACAGCGTGTAAGCAGATCTTCATCGCTCAAAGCTTAAAATATGGGGAGAATGATGTTAGCCACTGCCTTTGGAAGAGGATGATTGTGCTGATAGTCTGAAGTTCCTTTGGCTATATCCCGTTGAAAACCACACCATGAATCCTCTCCTGGAGGGCACAGGTCATGATCTGGACTCTGACCAGTAGACTGTGTGTGGTGCCAGATTGCCATCACTGCATTCTTCATTGCCTGGAGATCATGACTATTGTTTCTAATGGCTTTACCATAATACACTTGAAGCTTGTCAATAGTTGTCTTGGTGAGCCTCCCAGAACCACCAATTGACTTGCCATCTTCAAGGCGAGTCTGACCCAACCTTTTTTTCAATGATCGGAGTCGTGAACCGAGGCGTTTCTGGACGTGGCCCACACATTCCAGTTTGGTAACCTCCACTTCTCCATAAACAGCCTGCTCAACAATCAGTTTATGGGACTTACTATCACCATCTCCTAGAAATTCAGAAGAATAGAAACTCTTTGAATAATTACACTCTTTTGACATACACTTCAGCACAAGAAGAGGCAAAACCCTTCTTAGAGTTCTCATCTTCTTCGAAAACGATGTGACCATACCTACAGAGTGGACACCAAAATGAGCTGAATACTGCTCCAAGTATGGGAATGTCAAAACTAAGAGAAAAATATTCTTGACCTTTTAAATCGGTACTGTGCACCACCAGCATGAAGATTGTAACTTTCCTAATGTAATATTTGCTTCATTATATCCACCTCTAACAAAATTAGTGAACAAGCATATATACTGGTTAGTGTAAAGAACAAAACTGGTTGCTTGTGTTGGCATATAAGATGAACATGCACTTGCATGGATCAAAATTAAATTGTTTAGATTTAAATTGTTTTTTTCAGTTGTTTTGTTTAGTAATCATTTTAGAGAAGTAAAGGAAATTTATACTCTGGAAAAGTCTCAGCTAAGTGTGCTGTTAGTAAGTTAATGTTAACTTGAACCGACTTGATGACTGGAATTGAGAAAAATGTAGAAGACTGCTATGAGTTAGCGAGTGTGGTAGATTACTGCCCATCTTCTTTGGTTGAAACAAAATTTCTACACCTTTCTACACCTATTCCAAGATGGACAGTTTCTGTAGCTTTCTACCAGCAATTTGGCTGTTTACCCTCCTCTTCCTTTGTTGAATAAAATAAGTTGTGCCCGTGTCACCTCTGCCAGTGATGCCCAGCTAGTGCTTGCTAGGTGTGTGTGTTCTGTTCTGCTTTTGTGGTTAGTGCTTTAATCTCATTTATTTGGAATTTCCTTTGTTGAACCAAGTCTGATGTTACAGGGAGAAACTCTGGGCCTGCAGTTTTTTTTCACCAAGTGATGGAGAGCAGCTGAAGAGACTTTTTACTTGCTTTTTTACAGTCATGAAGCTCAAACTACAAGTTGATATCTGCTTTTAATTGGCTGTTTTTTGTGTGAACCTGGGAAGATTACAGCTCAGTCATTCAAGGTATTTGCGCAGTTTCAGGGCAAGTGATATTGTAGCAGTTACAGGAGTGGAATCGAGAATGCTCGCCCAGTTGAGCCTTACTGTGAGTCCAAACCAGTCTTTCTATCTTTCAAATTTTATTTTGTTGGTAGGAATCGCGTAAAAACTGGAAGGATAATTATAATTAAATGTCTATGACTATATTCTGAACAGATATGATTGCACAATATAGTAATGCATAATGGGATGGCATATCTCGTACATTAACATTCCAACTTTGAAATGTATGAAATGCTACAAAATCACTGTGATGATTGAGAATGTGTTCAAACATTACAAAGGCATGCAATCAAAAGAATTAAGAAAACATACCTCTTTTCTCCAATCTACTCTAGATATCTTTCCTTTGTTAGTGTCTTTCTTTGCTAGTGTCTTAACGGGAAATTACTGACTAGATTGCACAATCAGGTGACATGAAACTTGTATCTTGAAAACCAATCATTAGTTAGTCGTTTACAAATCAGTTACATATGTAGTAACAATTATGGCGTGAAGGGCTGTTCCCAGAAATACTGTCCTGGCTTGTACCGATTGCGAAAGAATGGGAAAGTTTGATTGGAAACCTGAATTCATGCCAAAGCGCGCATGACCAACAGTACATTATTAAATCTTTTTGAAATTGATTGACAACTCTATCCCAAGTAAAACATTTTTTTTTTGTTCATAAAAGTCCTGGTTTAAAGCTGGAAGATGGCTTCTTTGAATATTTCTCTTTTGACAAGTTTTTATCTCCAAGAGACCAGGGGTGCTTACCATTTACATGGAAACGCCAGTAATTCCGGTTGGAAAATAAAATGGTTCGCATCATTCTGTTTGGATAGTTTTACAAATTATGAGCCACTTGTTGTGGTAATAAATTTTTCGTCTTCCTTTCAATCTAGTCAGTGCAGCTGGGTAATTTTTAAACCTTTTATTTCTTCTGCAACGCCAAAATCAGTTATGAAATGTTTATACATGAAATTTCCAACCGGATGGTTTGTGTAAATGGTAAGCACCCCAGATCACACTTGGTCAATTAATGTCAGGAAACTGACAGTTTTTTTTGGTTATTGATTGCAACTTGGGTCTTACATGTAAAATTAGAGGGCCTTCATGTGAGGGTTTTGCAGTGTCTACTTATGTCATGGTTGTCACCATTTAACTGTATTTCATCCAACATCTTTCCTACCAGCTGTGATGTCTTTCCTTCATCACCAGCTGTGAGCAGTTTGCTGACCTTTGCAAGTTCCAAGGTACTCTCTTGTGGGCAGTAGAAGTTCCTGTGCATGCCCCAGATGTTTTTCCAGCCACTAGTTGTGTCAATGATCTGGTACTCAATGGCTATATTGTTCTTAACCTAAGTTTTATGCTTGTAATTAACTGTGGGGTCTTAACATTGGCACAATTGGCAACAGCTTTTAGACTGCCTGTCGCTGTTCACATTTATGTGAATTTTAGCAAAAACAAGGATTGTCAGGATGATCTCCAGCATTACTTCTGTGAGGAATGAGAGCACTGATTGCTTCCATGACTTGCAGTGTTAACGTAATTGGCACTCCTACCTCTTTTTCCCTTTATTTCCACCATGTGTGAGCTCAAGTCCTTTTAAGGGTAATGCAAATTAGTTAGAGAAAGATGTTCTTGACCTTTTAAATGAATACTGTGCACCACCAGGTCCAAGATTGTAACTTCCATAATGTAATATTTGCTTCATTATATTCACCTCGAACAAAATTGATGAAAATTAATTAGAATTAGAATTAGAAAGAGTGTTCCAAAGTTTTGGGGCAGATCAGTCTAGCGGCAGCATTCTGTATTCTTTGTAGCTTATTTATACGGTAGTCAGGAAGACCATACAGAAGGCTGTTGCAATAATCAATCCTAGTAGTAATAAACGCATGCACAAGAGTCTCGGTACACCGCCTTGAGAGATATTTCCGTATGCGCCGAATATTGTAGAGATAATAAAAGGAAGAACTGGACAACTTTGTGATATGAGTAGACATCGAAAGCTTGGAGTCAAACCAAGAGCCGAGGTTTCTAGCAGAAGTTGCTGTAGAGACATTGCAATCACCAACTTGTATGCTGCCAATGTTGCTGAATTTAATCTTTAGTGTGTTTGTCCCTGTGCAGTTAAACACTTTATTCAGGCCTGGGTAATCCAGAACATAACTTAGAATTCTGACTTTGAAATTGAATGGAGCTTTTCTATAGGCATCATAAAAAGTTGCTCCTGATAATGCAAGCAACTCATCTACAACAACTTCTAAGTATGGATCTGCAGACTTTGCCTCATGATCTCCATTACCGGGAATGATTCCTACCAGCAGCATGTTAGAAAATAGGTTCCCGACAGGCTTTGGTAAATTAAAAACTGTCAACATTATTCTCCACATAGAATAAACAACCTTGTTGCTGCTGAAAGGATTCACGCCATCTATGGAAAGCTGGGCGGAAATTGCACGTTGTTCAGCTTCCAAGAAACCTTGCACATCGTAAGCTTCCTTCCTACTGGGAGAACCAATGAAATCTTGCAGTGAGTTGTCTTCAACAGGATTTGTGTCATGAGACTGCAGGATCTCGGCAATGGAGGCATTTCCATACATTTGTTTCCAGTGGGGCCCAAGAGGGTAGTAATAGAACTTACGTGTCAGAATCCTTTGAGAAGTGTACCGCTTTTCCATTGCAGACTGGGCAATTGCTTAAGGTTGAATAGTAGTAGTGATCACTTTCACGGAAAACAACACAGTCATTGGGACAAACGTCATACACAACAAAAGGCAAAAGAAATGATTTAATAAAAGAATACACTTCATCATATGAGCTGGGAAGATTGTTCCCTGCAGCTAAGATCTGTTAGTGATGAAGGCGCAAAAGACCTGAAAAAGCACTTTTACTTGTTCCTGAGTGTTCAGTAAACCAAGCTAGATATCCACATAAGGCCTGGAGTGCAGTTGTGGAACTGTTTCAAAGAGTGGCATATTCGCTTTGTTGCTTGAGTACACTTCATCCTCTTCAGAAATTTCACGAAGGTAATCTGGAATCTCCATTAAGTCGAAATCACTTTTTGTAGTTGTAGGTGACTGCGAAACTGAGTGATCTTCTTTGACAAGTGTCTGATTGATCTGTGTCACTGAAAGATTGTAATTCGGAGAACAAAATATCTTCTTTTTCGATCATTTCAACTTCTCTCTGCAGTGATCGGACCGGTATATCATTATGATCCTCAAACCAGGACTTACAATGTCTATTTCTTGGCAGATGTTCCCTGTTAACATGTGCTGGCAGTTGCCACAAAGGCACCTTGTAAGCCAACCAAAGCTAGTCTTTATGGAACTAATACTACATAATTATATTATATCAAATTCACAATGTGATGACAAACAGAATATATGCTATTATAGTTAAACAAAGGCATCAGCAGTACTTAGTACATTCGTGGCTGTAGCCATCACTTTAGAAGGGTACATTATCTAAGAAGCAAAAGAAGTTGCCACCATGGAAAAGAAACTCATGTTTCCAATTTTTTGAGAGATAAAATGCAGAGGTTAAATATGAAGGAATGCAAATGAAAAATCTGTACAAGAGTTAAAGTCGTACCAAAAAACATGCGAAATGAGCATGACAGCATTTTGCATTGTGGTTCTAGCACTTCAACAGAAACAGGGAAGTGAAGCCAATTTTGACATTGCCATCTTGCTCCAGCTGGATACTGCCAGACTTGCAACCTAGCAGTAACCAAGGGTTAGGAAGTGTGAACACGGATCTGCTTTGGGAGATGTCATCGTTGTTAAACTAGCAGTAATCGAAGATTGGTAAAGTGCGTTTGACAGGATATTTTGTGTAAGAAGGGCAAGTTGGGAGATACGACAAACTAGGTGGTGGAAAAGAAAATTCAAAGATAGAATTTTGGTATGCAGTAGTGAAATGAGATCAATGTGTTCAATTGTAATCAAAGATAGAATTGTGGTGTGCAGTAGTTCTTGCAAAGTGAAATCATTTCAATCTGTTCAGTTGTAATCAAATGGTTATACTAATTATGAATAATGTTTAACAAGAACAGAACGGTGAAAGCAAGAAAAGCTGTACAATATCAACTAAAACAGTCTACTTGATTTTCAGGTTTGTTACCTTGTTATCAACTGTGTCTTAAAAGTTTAACAAGAACACAACGGTGAAAGCAAGAAAAGCTGTCCAATATCAACTGAAATAGTCTACTTGATTTCCAGGTCTGTGACCTTGTTATCAACTAAGTCTTAAAAGTTTAACGAGGACACAACAGTCTTTGATCTTTGAGCTGCCAAAGATGTTTGCTTAGTTCAGTGTCATTTATTTTCCTCTCGTGTTTGAATGACATATGATGGTTTCGCCATCTCGTCTTGAATTCAGTGGCGGTGAGGCCAACGTATGTCTCTGTCCTTTCAGCAGTGGTGATGGTGGCCTGGTACACTACCTCCTTTACTAAACATTGTCCTTTTAAAGAACATTTATTTGGCTCTCTGCAGTTGCAGGGTTTCAGGGGTGTTTTTCCTTCAGTTGGAGTGTTCTATCTCAGGATGGTTTTGTGTCCATCGATGATCTGTTATGTTAGGTGAACAACTGTAACTCAGCTTGATATTGTTTTTGTTAAAAAGTGTTCTTAATTTGTTGTTTGGTGGGAAACAGTTCTCGATCAAATTTAGAAATTGTCTTCCTAAGTTAGTTTGCACATTTTTACTAAATGGTAGGTTGAACCATATTATGTTTCTCTGCCTCTTTCTCTTGTTGGTGGCTGATTCTGGTGACTGCTGTTCTGATGGGGTGAATTTGAGGGTGAATTTTAAGTGTTCGCCAAAAACAACCTATGAATGCAGGATGGCGAGGATACTGAAAGGGTGCCATCGTCGGTACAACTCAGTCACAACAAAATAATGTAAAGTAAAACAAGTAAATCTTTAAAGCTCATTTAAACTTGTTGAAAACTTTATCCCAAGAAAAAACATTTTTTTTGTTTGTTGTTTATAAAAAACTCCTGCTTTGAGGCAGGAAGACGGCTCCTTTGAAGATTTGTCTTTGTAAACAAGTTCTTGTGTGTGTAGAGACAAGTGGGTCACATTTCGTGTGGTCAACTAATGACAGGAAACTGACAGTATATTTGGTTATCAAAACATGTCTCAATTTTGTTTCAAGTGCGACCCAGGCCTAAGATGTAAATTAGAGGGCCTTCATGTGAGGGTTTTGCTGTATCTACTTATGTTGTGGTTGTCACCATTTAACTGTATTTCGTCAACTTCTTTCCTGCTACTGAGTCCAGCTCAGAATTACTGCTATCAATGATCTTTCTACACAATGGTCATATAGTTCCCGAGTTTTGTGCTTGTAATTAACTGTGGGGTTTTAACATTAGCAGAATTGAGAACAGCTTTTAGACTGTCTCACTGCCTTAGCATTTGTGAGAATTTTGAGTTGTTCTGACAAAAACTTCTGTGATGAATGAGAGCAAAACCGCTTCCATGACTTGCAGTGTTAGCACAATTGGTACTCCTACCTATTTTTTCCCTTTCAGTTGCTTGATAGTCCAAAAATGGACATTTTAACACCATTTTTTAAGTGCTTATACTGTTAAAAATAACTTTCTCTTTTTAACATATTACTTGGGTCTTAAACTTAACTTTCCTCTAAGGCCAAGTGCATTCCTTACATTCCAGGGGAGCCACACCCTTAGATCTAACCACACCCATTTCCACAAGTCAAATTATGGGTATAATTGTGGCAAAGATAACTCTGGATGGTTTAATGCTACAGAGCTGAGACTTTGCAAGCTGTTAGTTAAGTGTTATGGCTGCGCAATGACTTATTATCAGGCACATAGTACAACTGTGTCATGAATTCTCTATTTTTAAAGAAGAGCCAAAAATACCACTGGAAGTCCTTCTAAATAAAATGCTTTACTCATGTGTAAAATAGTCAAAATGTTGTAAACGTTGGTCATTGCACAGTGCTATAAATACAAAAGAAGCTGTCAAAATTTCATGCCCATATCTTAAATATTACTTGAGATATTGCTGTCACAAAGTTGAAAATATGCTAAAATACGGAAAATGAGAAAGTAACAAAGTTCACCGATACTATTTTTGAACCAGTTCAGTGTCTAAAATATACTTAGAAGGCACCAGCTTCATACTGCTTTCCATCTATGGCTTATACAGAGTCAATATAGCCCTTTTTTAAGTTTCTGAGCTTTCGCCTCTTTTTGGCCTCTTGAGAGCTCTTACGGCGAGAATGGCGGAGTCGGTTATGATCCAGTTTGGTGCTGGCCCTAATACAGTGAAGTCCAGGATAAATTCCAAGCTCCTGTGGGATTGAACCTATGGACATGGCTCTATCATTAAAATGGGAAACTGCAAGGAAGACTGCTAGTTCCACCACTGCCAGGCCAGAATGTGTTTCTTTAGTTGCACGCTGCCATATGAGGGCATTGATGGCCTCACTTTGGTTTTGAGTGTCACCGTGTAGACAGCGTGTAAGCAGATCTTCATCGCTCAAAGCTTAAAATATGGGGAGAATGATGTTAGCCACTGCCTTTGGAAGAGGATGATTGTGCTGATAGTCTGAAGTTCCTTTGGCTATATCCCGTTGAAAACCACACCATGAATCCTCTCCTGGAGGGCACAGGTCATGATCTGGACTCTGACCAGTAGACTGTGTGTGGTGCCAGATTGCCATCACTGCATTCTTCATTGCCTGGAGATCATGACTATTGTTTCTAATGGCTTTACCATAATACACTTGAAGCTTGTCAATAGTTGTCTTGGTGAGCCTCCCAGAACCACCAATTGACTTGCCATCTTCAAGGCGAGTCTGACCCAACCTTTTTTTCAATGATCGGAGTCGTGAACCGAGGCGTTTCTGGACGTGGCCCACACATTCCAGTTTGGTAACCTCCACTTCTCCATAAACAGCCTGCTCAACAATCAGTTTATGGGACTTACTATCACCATCTCCTAGAAATTCAGAAGAATAGAAACTCTTTGAATAATTACACTCTTTTGACATACACTTCAGCACAAGAAGAGGCAAAACCCTTCTTAGAGTTCTCATCTTCTTCGAAAACGATGTGACCATACCTACAGAGTGGACACCAAAATGAGCTGAATACTGCTCCAAGTATGGGAATGTCAAAACTAAGAGAAAAATATTCTTGACCTTTTAAATCGGTACTGTGCACCACCAGCATGAAGATTGTAACTTTCCTAATGTAATATTTGCTTCATTATATCCACCTCTAACAAAATTAGTGAACAAGCATATATACTGGTTAGTGTAAAGAACAAAACTGGTTGCTTGTGTTGGCATATAAGATGAACATGCACTTGCATGGATCAAAATTAAATTGTTTAGATTTAAATTGTTTTTTTCAGTTGTTTTGTTTAGTAATCATTTTAGAGAAGTAAAGGAAATTTATACTCTGGAAAAGTCTCAGCTAAGTGTGCTGTTAGTAAGTTAATGTTAACTTGAACCGACTTGATGACTGGAATTGAGAAAAATGTAGAAGACTGCTATGAGTTAGCGAGTGTGGTAGATTACTGCCCATCTTCTTTGGTTGAAACAAAATTTCTACACCTTTCTACACCTATTCCAAGATGGACAGTTTCTGTAGCTTTCTACCAGCAATTTGGCTGTTTACCCTCCTCTTCCTTTGTTGAATAAAATAAGTTGTGCCCGTGTCACCTCTGCCAGTGATGCCCAGCTAGTGCTTGCTAGGTGTGTGTGTTCTGTTCTGCTTTTGTGGTTAGTGCTTTAATCTCATTTATTTGGAATTTCCTTTGTTGAACCAAGTCTGATGTTACAGGGAGAAACTCTGGGCCTGCAGTTTTTTTTCACCAAGTGATGGAGAGCAGCTGAAGAGACTTTTTACTTGCTTTTTTACAGTCATGAAGCTCAAACTACAAGTTGATATCTGCTTTTAATTGGCTGTTTTTTGTGTGAACCTGGGAAGATTACAGCTCAGTCATTCAAGGTATTTGCGCAGTTTCAGGGCAAGTGATATTGTAGCAGTTACAGGAGTGGAATCGAGAATGCTCGCCCAGTTGAGCCTTACTGTGAGTCCAAACCAGTCTTTCTATCTTTCAAATTTTATTTTGTTGGTAGGAATCGCGTAAAAACTGGAAGGATAATTATAATTAAATGTCTATGACTATATTCTGAACAGATATGATTGCACAATATAGTAATGCATAATGGGATGGCATATCTCGTACATTAACATTCCAACTTTGAAATGTATGAAATGCTACAAAATCACTGTGATGATTGAGAATGTGTTCAAACATTACAAAGGCATGCAATCAAAAGAATTAAGAAAACATACCTCTTTTCTCCAATCTACTCTAGATATCTTTCCTTTGTTAGTGTCTTTCTTTGCTAGTGTCTTAACGGGAAATTACTGACTAGATTGCACAATCAGGTGACATGAAACTTGTATCTTGAAAACCAATCATTAGTTAGTCGTTTACAAATCAGTTACATATGTAGTAACAATTATGGCGTGAAGGGCTGTTCCCAGAAATACTGTCCTGGCTTGTACCGATTGCGAAAGAATGGGAAAGTTTGATTGGAAACCTGAATTCATGCCAAAGCGCGCATGACCAACAGTACATTATTAAATCTTTTTGAAATTGATTGACAACTCTATCCCAAGTAAAACATTTTTTTTTTGTTCATAAAAGTCCTGGTTTAAAGCTGGAAGATGGCTTCTTTGAATATTTCTCTTTTGACAAGTTTTTATCTCCAAGAGACCAGGGGTGCTTACCATTTACATGGAAACGCCAGTAATTCCGGTTGGAAAATAAAATGGTTCGCATCATTCTGTTTGGATAGTTTTACAAATTATGAGCCACTTGTTGTGGTAATAAATTTTTCGTCTTCCTTTCAATCTAGTCAGTGCAGCTGGGTAATTTTTAAACCTTTTATTTCTTCTGCAACGCCAAAATCAGTTATGAAATGTTTATACATGAAATTTCCAACCGGATGGTTTGTGTAAATGGTAAGCACCCCAGATCACACTTGGTCAATTAATGTCAGGAAACTGACAGTTTTTTTTGGTTATTGATTGCAACTTGGGTCTTACATGTAAAATTAGAGGGCCTTCATGTGAGGGTTTTGCAGTGTCTACTTATGTCATGGTTGTCACCATTTAACTGTATTTCATCCAACATCTTTCCTACCAGCTGTGATGTCTTTCCTTCATCACCAGCTGTGAGCAGTTTGCTGACCTTTGCAAGTTCCAAGGTACTCTCTTGTGGGCAGTAGAAGTTCCTGTGCATGCCCCAGATGTTTTTCCAGCCACTAGTTGTGTCAATGATCTGGTACTCAATGGCTATATTGTTCTTAACCTAAGTTTTATGCTTGTAATTAACTGTGGGGTCTTAACATTGGCACAATTGGCAACAGCTTTTAGACTGCCTGTCGCTGTTCACATTTATGTGAATTTTAGCAAAAACAAGGATTGTCAGGATGATCTCCAGCATTACTTCTGTGAGGAATGAGAGCACTGATTGCTTCCATGACTTGCAGTGTTAACGTAATTGGCACTCCTACCTCTTTTTCCCTTTATTTCCACCATGTGTGAGCTCAAGTCCTTTTAAGGGTAATGCAAATTAGTTAGAGAAAGATGTTCTTGACCTTTTAAATGAATACTGTGCACCACCAGGTCCAAGATTGTAACTTCCATAATGTAATATTTGCTTCATTATATTCACCTCGAACAAAATTGATGAAAATTAATTAGAATTAGTGGAGAAAGGTGTGTTCCAAAGTTTTGGGGCAGATCAGTCTAGCGGCAGCATTCTGTATTCTTTGTAGCTTATTTATACGGTAGTCAGGAAGACCATACAGAAGGCTGTTGCAATAATCAATCCTAGTAGTAATAAACGCATGCACAAGAGTCTCGGTACACCGCCTTGAGAGATATTTCCGTATGCGCCGAATATTGTAGAGATAATAAAAGGAAGAACTGGACAACTTTGTGATATGAGTAGACATCGAAAGCTTGGAGTCAAACCAAGAGCCGAGGTTTCTAGCAGAAGTTGCTGTAGAGACATTGCAATCACCAACTTGTATGCTGCCAATGTTGCTGAATTTAATCTTTAGTGTGTTTGTCCCTGTGCAGTTAAACACTTTATTCAGGCCTGGGTAATCCAGAACATAACTTAGAATTCTGACTTTGAAATTGAATGGAGCTTTTCTATAGGCATCATAAAAAGTTGCTCCTGATAATGCAAGCAACTCATCTACAACAACTTCTAAGTATGGATCTGCAGACTTTGCCTCATGATCTCCATTACCGGGAATGATTCCTACCAGCAGCATGTTAGAAAATAGGTTCCCGACAGGCTTTGGTAAATTAAAAACTGTCAACATTATTCTCCACATAGAATAAACAACCTTGTTGCTGCTGAAAGGATTCACGCCATCTATGGAAAGCTGGGCGGAAATTGCACGTTGTTCAGCTTCCAAGAAACCTTGCACATCGTAAGCTTCCTTCCTACTGGGAGAACCAATGAAATCTTGCAGTGAGTTGTCTTCAACAGGATTTGTGTCATGAGACTGCAGGATCTCGGCAATGGAGGCATTTCCATACATTTGTTTCCAGTGGGGCCCAAGAGGGTAGTAATAGAACTTACGTGTCAGAATCCTTTGAGAAGTGTACCGCTTTTCCATTGCAGACTGGGCAATTGCTTAAGGTTGAATAGTAGTAGTGATCACTTTCACGGAAAACAACACAGTCATTGGGACAAACGTCATACACAACAAAAGGCAAAAGAAATGATTTAATAAAAGAATACACTTCATCATATGAGCTGGGAAGATTGTTCCCTGCAGCTAAGATCTGTTAGTGATGAAGGCGCAAAAGACCTGAAAAAGCACTTTTACTTGTTCCTGAGTGTTCAGTAAACCAAGCTAGATATCCACATAAGGCCTGGAGTGCAGTTGTGGAACTGTTTCAAAGAGTGGCATATTCGCTTTGTTGCTTGAGTACACTTCATCCTCTTCAGAAATTTCACGAAGGTAATCTGGAATCTCCATTAAGTCGAAATCACTTTTTGTAGTTGTAGGTGACTGCGAAACTGAGTGATCTTCTTTGACAAGTGTCTGATTGATCTGTGTCACTGAAAGATTGTAATTCGGAGAACAAAATATCTTCTTTTTCGATCATTTCAACTTCTCTCTGCAGTGATCGGACCGGTATATCATTATGATCCTCAAACCAGGACTTACAATGTCTATTTCTTGGCAGATGTTCCCTGTTAACATGTGCTGGCAGTTGCCACAAAGGCACCTTGTAAGCCAACCAAAGCTAGTCTTTATGGAACTAATACTACATAATTATATTATATCAAATTCACAATGTGATGACAAACAGAATATATGCTATTATAGTTAAACAAAGGCATCAGCAGTACTTAGTACATTCGTGGCTGTAGCCATCACTTTAGAAGGGTACATTATCTAAGAAGCAAAAGAAGTTGCCACCATGGAAAAGAAACTCATGTTTCCAATTTTTTGAGAGATAAAATGCAGAGGTTAAATATGAAGGAATGCAAATGAAAAATCTGTACAAGAGTTAAAGTCGTACCAAAAAACATGCGAAATGAGCATGACAGCATTTTGCATTGTGGTTCTAGCACTTCAACAGAAACAGGGAAGTGAAGCCAATTTTGACATTGCCATCTTGCTCCAGCTGGATACTGCCAGACTTGCAACCTAGCAGTAACCAAGGGTTAGGAAGTGTGAACACGGATCTGCTTTGGGAGATGTCATCGTTGTTAAACTAGCAGTAATCGAAGATTGGTAAAGTGCGTTTGACAGGATATTTTGTGTAAGAAGGGCAAGTTGGGAGATACGACAAACTAGGTGGTGGAAAAGAAAATTCAAAGATAGAATTTTGGTATGCAGTAGTGAAATGAGATCAATGTGTTCAATTGTAATCAAAGATAGAATTGTGGTGTGCAGTAGTTCTTGCAAAGTGAAATCATTTCAATCTGTTCAGTTGTAATCAAATGGTTATACTAATTATGAATAATGTTTAACAAGAACAGAACGGTGAAAGCAAGAAAAGCTGTACAATATCAACTAAAACAGTCTACTTGATTTTCAGGTTTGTTACCTTGTTATCAACTGTGTCTTAAAAGTTTAACAAGAACACAACGGTGAAAGCAAGAAAAGCTGTCCAATATCAACTGAAATAGTCTACTTGATTTCCAGGTCTGTGACCTTGTTATCAACTAAGTCTTAAAAGTTTAACGAGGACACAACAGTCTTTGATCTTTGAGCTGCCAAAGATGTTTGCTTAGTTCAGTGTCATTTATTTTCCTCTCGTGTTTGAATGACATATGATGGTTTCGCCATCTCGTCTTGAATTCAGTGGCGGTGAGGCCAACGTATGTCTCTGTCCTTTCAGCAGTGGTGATGGTGGCCTGGTACACTACCTCCTTTACTAAACATTGTCCTTTTAAAGAACATTTATTTGGCTCTCTGCAGTTGCAGGGTTTCAGGGGTGTTTTTCCTTCAGTTGGAGTGTTCTATCTCAGGATGGTTTTGTGTCCATCGATGATCTGTTATGTTAGGTGAACAACTGTAACTCAGCTTGATATTGTTTTTGTTAAAAAGTGTTCTTAATTTGTTGTTTGGTGGGAAACAGTTCTCGATCAAATTTAGAAATTGTCTTCCTAAGTTAGTTTGCACATTTTTACTAAATGGTAGGTTGAACCATATTATGTTTCTCTGCCTCTTTCTCTTGTTGGTGGCTGATTCTGGTGACTGCTGTTCTGATGGGGTGAATTTGAGGGTGAATTTTAAGTGTTCGCCAAAAACAACCTATGAATGCAGGATGGCGAGGATACTGAAAGGGTGCCATCGTCGGTACAACTCAGTCACAACAAAATAATGTAAAGTAAAACAAGTAAATCTTTAAAGCTCATTTAAACTTGTTGAAAACTTTATCCCAAGAAAAAACATTTTTTTTGTTTGTTGTTTATAAAAAACTCCTGCTTTGAGGCAGGAAGACGGCTCCTTTGAAGATTTGTCTTTGTAAACAAGTTCTTGTGTGTGTAGAGACAAGTGGGTCACATTTCGTGTGGTCAACTAATGACAGGAAACTGACAGTATATTTGGTTATCAAAACATGTCTCAATTTTGTTTCAAGTGCGACCCAGGCCTAAGATGTAAATTAGAGGGCCTTCATGTGAGGGTTTTGCTGTATCTACTTATGTTGTGGTTGTCACCATTTAACTGTATTTCGTCAACTTCTTTCCTGCTACTGAGTCCAGCTCAGAATTACTGCTATCAATGATCTTTCTACACAATGGTCATATAGTTCCCGAGTTTTGTGCTTGTAATTAACTGTGGGGTTTTAACATTAGCAGAATTGAGAACAGCTTTTAGACTGTCTCACTGCCTTAGCATTTGTGAGAATTTTGAGTTGTTCTGACAAAAACTTCTGTGATGAATGAGAGCAAAACCGCTTCCATGACTTGCAGTGTTAGCACAATTGGTACTCCTACCTATTTTTTCCCTTTCAGTTGCTTGATAGTCCAAAAATGGACATTTTAACACCATTTTTTAAGTGCTTATACTGTTAAAAATAACTTTCTCTTTTTAACATATTACTTGGGTCTTAAACTTAACTTTCCTCTAAGGCCAAGTGCATTCCTTACATTCCAGGGGAGCCACACCCTTAGATCTAACCACACCCATTTCCACAAGTCAAATTATGGGTATAATTGTGGCAAAGATAACTCTGGATGGTTTAATGCTACAGAGCTGAGACTTTGCAAGCTGTTAGTTAAGTGTTATGGCTGCGCAATGACTTATTATCAGGCACATAGTACAACTGTGTCATGAATTCTCTATTTTTAAAGAAGAGCCAAAAATACCACTGGAAGTCCTTCTAAATAAAATGCTTTACTCATGCGTAAAATAGTCAAAATGTTGTAAACGTTGGTCATTGCACAGTGCTATAAATACAAAAGAAGCTGTCAAAATTTCATGCCCATATCTTAAATATTACTTGAGATATTGCTGTCACAAAGTTGAAAATATGCTAAAATACGGAAAATGAGAAAGTAACAAAGTTCACCGATACTATTTTTGAACCAGTTCAGTGTCTAAAATATACTTAGAAGGCACCAGCTTCATACTGCTTTCCATCTATGGCTTATACAGAGTCAATATAGCCCTTTTTTAAGTTTCTGAGCTTTCGCCTCTTTTTGGCCTCTTGAGAGCTCTTACGGCGAGAATGGCGGAGTCGGTTATGATCCAGTTTGGTGCTGGCCCTAATACAGTGAAGTCCAGGATAAATTCCAAGCTCCTGTGGGATTGAACCTATGGACATGGCTCTATCATTAAAATGGGAAACTGCAAGGAAGACTGCTAGTTCCACCACTGCCAGGCCAGAATGTGTTTCTTTAGTTGCACGCTGCCATATGAGGGCATTGATGGCCTCACTTTGGTTTTGAGTGTCACCGTGTAGACAGCGTGTAAGCAGATCTTCATCGCTCAAAGCTTAAAATATGGGGAGAATGATGTTAGCCACTGCCTTTGGAAGAGGATGATTGTGCTGATAGTCTGAAGTTCCTTTGGCTATATCCCGTTGAAAACCACACCATGAATCCTCTCCTGGAGGGCACAGGTCATGATCTGGACTCTGACCAGTAGACTGTGTGTGGTGCCAGATTGCCATCACTGCATTCTTCATTGCCTGGAGATCATGACTATTGTTTCTAATGGCTTTACCATAATACACTTGAAGCTTGTCAATAGTTGTCTTGGTGAGCCTCCCAGAACCACCAATTGACTTGCCATCTTCAAGGCGAGTCTGACCCAACCTTTTTTTCAATGATCGGAGTCGTGAACCGAGGCGTTTCTGGACGTGGCCCACACATTCCAGTTTGGTAACCTCCACTTCTCCATAAACAGCCTGCTCAACAATCAGTTTATGGGACTTACTATCACCATCTCCTAGAAATTCAGAAGAATAGAAACTCTTTGAATAATTACACTCTTTTGACATACACTTCAGCACAAGAAGAGGCAAAACCCTTCTTAGAGTTCTCATCTTCTTCGAAAACGATGTGACCATACCTACAGAGTGGACACCAAAATGAGCTGAATACTGCTCCAAGTATGGGAATGTCAAAACTAAGAGAAAAATATTCTTGACCTTTTAAATCGGTACTGTGCACCACCAGCATGAAGATTGTAACTTTCCTAATGTAATATTTGCTTCATTATATCCACCTCTAACAAAATTAGTGAACAAGCATATATACTGGTTAGTGTAAAGAACAAAACTGGTTGCTTGTGTTGGCATATAAGATGAACATGCACTTGCATGGATCAAAATTAAATTGTTTAGATTTAAATTGTTTTTTTCAGTTGTTTTGTTTAGTAATCATTTTAGAGAAGTAAAGGAAATTTATACTCTGGAAAAGTCTCAGCTAAGTGTGCTGTTAGTAAGTTAATGTTAACTTGAACCGACTTGATGACTGGAATTGAGAAAAATGTAGAAGACTGCTATGAGTTAGCGAGTGTGGTAGATTACTGCCCATCTTCTTTGGTTGAAACAAAATTTCTACACCTTTCTACACCTATTCCAAGATGGACAGTTTCTGTAGCTTTCTACCAGCAATTTGGCTGTTTACCCTCCTCTTCCTTTGTTGAATAAAATAAGTTGTGCCCGTGTCACCTCTGCCAGTGATGCCCAGCTAGTGCTTGCTAGGTGTGTGTGTTCTGTTCTGCTTTTGTGGTTAGTGCTTTAATCTCATTTATTTGGAATTTCCTTTGTTGAACCAAGTCTGATGTTACAGGGAGAAACTCTGGGCCTGCAGTTTTTTTTCACCAAGTGATGGAGAGCAGCTGAAGAGACTTTTTACTTGCTTTTTTACAGTCATGAAGCTCAAACTACAAGTTGATATCTGCTTTTAATTGGCTGTTTTTTGTGTGAACCTGGGAAGATTACAGCTCAGTCATTCAAGGTATTTGCGCAGTTTCAGGGCAAGTGATATTGTAGCAGTTACAGGAGTGGAATCGAGAATGCTCGCCCAGTTGAGCCTTACTGTGAGTCCAAACCAGTCTTTCTATCTTTCAAATTTTATTTTGTTGGTAGGAATCGCGTAAAAACTGGAAGGATAATTATAATTAAATGTCTATGACTATATTCTGAACAGATATGATTGCACAATATAGTAATGCATAATGGGATGGCATATCTCGTACATTAACATTCCAACTTTGAAATGTATGAAATGCTACAAAATCACTGTGATGATTGAGAATTTGTTCAAACATTACAAAGGCATGCAATCAAAAGAATTAAGAAAACATACCTCTTTTCTCCAATCTACTCTAGATATCTTTCCTTTGTTAGTGTCTTTCTTTGCTAGTGTCTTAACGGGAAATTACTGACTAGATTGCACAATCAGGTGACATGAAACTTGTATCTTGAAAACCAATCATTAGTTAGTCGTTTACAAATCAGTTACATATGTAGTAACAATTATGGCGTGAAGGGCTGTTCCCAGAAATACTGTCCTGGCTTGTACCGATTGCGAAAGAATGGGAAAGTTTGATTGGAAACCTGAATTCATGCCAAAGCGCGCATGACCAACAGTACATTATTAAATCTTTTTGAAATTGATTGACAACTCTATCCCAAGTAAAACATTTTTTTTTTGTTCATAAAAGTCCTGGTTTAAAGCTGGAAGATGGCTTCTTTGAATATTTCTCTTTTGACAAGTTTTTATCTCCAAGAGACCAGGGGTGCTTACCATTTACATGGAAACGCCAGTAATTCCGGTTGGAAAATAAAATGGTTCGCATCATTCTGTTTGGATAGTTTTACAAATTATGAGCCACTTGTTGTGGTAATAAATTTTTCGTCTTCCTTTCAATCTAGTCAGTGCAGCTGGGTAATTTTTAAACCTTTTATTTCTTCTGCAACGCCAAAATCAGTTATGAAATGTTTATACATGAAATTTCCAACCGGATGGTTTGTGTAAATGGTAAGCACCCCAGATCACACTTGGTCAATTAATGTCAGGAAACTGACAGTTTTTTTTGGTTATTGATTGCAACTTGGGTCTTACATGTAAAATTAGAGGGCCTTCATGTGAGGGTTTTGCAGTGTCTACTTATGTCATGGTTGTCACCATTTAACTGTATTTCATCCAACATCTTTCCTACCAGCTGTGATGTCTTTCCTTCATCACCAGCTGTGAGCAGTTTGCTGACCTTTGCAAGTTCCAAGGTACTCTCTTGTGGGCAGTAGAAGTTCCTGTGCATGCCCCAGATGTTTTTCCAGCCACTAGTTGTGTCAATGATCTGGTACTCAATGGCTATATTGTTCTTAACCTAAGTTTTATGCTTGTAATTAACTGTGGGGTCTTAACATTGGCACAATTGGCAACAGCTTTTAGACTGCCTGTCGCTGTTCACATTTATGTGAATTTTAGCAAAAACAAGGATTGTCAGGATGATCTCCAGCATTACTTCTGTGAGGAATGAGAGCACTGATTGCTTCCATGACTTGCAGTGTTAACGTAATTGGCACTCCTACCTCTTTTTCCCTTTATTTCCACCATGTGTGAGCTCAAGTCCTTTTAAGGGTAATGCAAATTAGTTAGAGAAAGATGTTCTTGACCTTTTAAATGAATACTGTGCACCACCAGGTCCAAGATTGTAACTTCCATAATGTAATATTTGCTTCATTATATTCACCTCGAACAAAATTGATGAAAATTAATTAGAATTAGAATTAGAAAGAGTGTTCCAAAGTTTTGGGGCAGATCAGTCTAGCGGCAGCATTCTGTATTCTTTGTAGCTTATTTATACGGTAGTCAGGAAGACCATACAGAAGGCTGTTGCAATAATCAATCCTAGTAGTAATAAACGCATGCACAAGAGTCTCGGTACACCGCCTTGAGAGATATTTCCGTATGCGCCGAATATTGTAGAGATAATAAAAGGAAGAACTGGACAACTTTGTGATATGAGTAGACATCGAAAGCTTGGAGTCAAACCAAGAGCCGAGGTTTCTAGCAGAAGTTGCTGTAGAGACATTGCAATCACCAACTTGTATGCTGCCAATGTTGCTGAATTTAATCTTTAGTGTGTTTGTCCCTGTGCAGTTAAACACTTTATTCAGGCCTGGGTAATCCAGAACATAACTTAGAATTCTGACTTTGAAATTGAATGGAGCTTTTCTATAGGCATCATAAAAAGTTGCTCCTGATAATGCAAGCAACTCATCTACAACAACTTCTAAGTATGGATCTGCAGACTTTGCCTCATGATCTCCATTACCGGGAATGATTCCTACCAGCAGCATGTTAGAAAATAGGTTTCCGACAGGCTTTGGTAAATTAAAAACTGTCAACATTATTCTCCACATAGAATAAACAACCTTGTTGCTGCTGAAAGGATTCACGCCATCTATGGAAAGCTGGGCGGAAATTGCACGTTGTTCAGCTTCCAAGAAACCTTGCACATCGTAAGCTTCCTTCCTACTGGGAGAACCAATGAAATCTTGCAGTGAGTTGTCTTCAACAGGATTTGTGTCATGAGACTGCAGGATCTCGGCAATGGAGGCATTTCCATACATTTGTTTCCAGTGGGGCCCAAGAGGGTAGTAATAGAACTTACGTGTCAGAATCCTTTGAGAAGTGTACCGCTTTTCCATTGCAGACTGGGCAATTGCTTAAGGTTGAATAGTAGTAGTGATCACTTTCACGGAAAACAACACAGTCATTGGGACAGACGTCATACACAACAAAAGGCAAAAGAAATGATTTAATAAAAGAATACACTTCATCATATGAGCTGGGAAGATTGTTCCCTGCAGCTAAGATCTGTTAGTGATGAAGGCGCAAAAGACCTGAAAAAGCACTTTTACTTGTTCCTGAGTGTTCAGTAAACCAAGGTAGATATCCACATAAGGCCTGGAGTGCAGTTGTGGAACTGTTTCAAAGAGTGGCATATTCGCTTTGTTGCTTGAGTACACTTCATCCTCTTCAGAAATTTCATGAAGGTAATCTGGAATCTCCATTAAGTCGAAATCACTTTTTGTAGTTGTAGGTGACTGCGAAACTGAGTGATCTTCTTTGACAAGTGTCTGATTGATCTGTGTCACTGAAAGATTGTAATTCGGAGAACAAAATATCTTCTTTTTCGATCATTTCAACTTCTCTCTGCAGTGATCGGACCGGTATATCATTATGATCCTCAAACCAGGACTTACAATGTCTATTTCTTGGCAGATGTTCCCTGTTAACATGTGCTGGCAGTTGCCACAAAGGCACCTTGTAAGCCAACCAAAGCTAGTCTTTATGGAACTAATACTACATAATTATATTATATCAAATTCACAATGTGATGACAAACAGAATATATGCTATTATAGTTAAACAAAGGCATCAGCAGTACTTAGTACATTCGTGGCTGTAGCCATCACTTTAGAAGGGTACATTATCTAAGAAGCAAAAGAAGTTGCCACCATGGAAAAGAAACTCATGTTTCCAATTTTTTGAGAGATAAAATGCAGAGGTTAAATATGAAGGAATGCAAATGAAAAATCTGTACAAGAGTTAAAGTCGTACCAAAAAACATGCGAAATGAGCATGACAGCATTTTGCATTGTGGTTCTAGCACTTCAACAGAAACAGGGAAGTGAAGCCAATTTTGACATTGCCATCTTGCTCCAGCTGGATACTGCCAGACTTGCAACCTAGCAGTAACCAAGGGTTAGGAAGTGTGAACACGGATCTGCTTTGGGAGATGTCATCGTTGTTAAACTAGCAGTAATCGAAGATTGGTAAAGTGCGTTTGACAGGATATTTTGTGTAAGAAGGGCAAGTTGGGAGATACGACAAACTAGGTGGTGGAAAAGAAAATTCAAAGATAGAATTTTGGTATGCAGTAGTGAAATGAGATCAATGTGTTCAATTGTAATCAAAGATAGAATTGTGGTGTGCAGTAGTTCTTGCAAAGTGAAATCATTTCAATCTGTTCAGTTGTAATCAAATGGTTATACTAATTATGAATAATGTTTAACAAGAACAGAACGGTGAAAGCAAGAAAAGCTGTACAATATCAACTAAAACAGTCTACTTGATTTTCAGGTTTGTTACCTTGTTATCAACTGTGTCTTAAAAGTTTAACAAGAACACAACGGTGAAAGCAAGAAAAGCTGTCCAATATCAACTGAAATAGTCTACTTGATTTCCAGGTCTGTGACCTTGTTATCAACTAAGTCTTAAAAGTTTAACGAGGACACAACAGTCTTTGATCTTTGAGCTGCCAAAGATGTTTGCTTAGTTCAGTGTCATTTATTTTCCTCTCGTGTTTGAATGACATATGATGGTTTCGCCATCTCGTCTTGAATTCAGTGGCGGTGAGGCCAACGTATGTCTCTGTCCTTTCAGCAGTGGTGATGGTGGCCTGGTACACTACCTCCTTTACTAAACATTGTCCTTTTAAAGAACATTTATTTGGCTCTCTGCAGTTGCAGGGTTTCAGGGGTGTTTTTCCTTCAGTTGGAGTGTTCTATCTCAGGATGGTTTTGTGTCCATCGATGATCTGTTATGTTAGGTGAACAACTGTAACTCAGCTTGATATTGTTTTTGTTAAAAAGTGTTCTTAATTTGTTGTTTGGTGGGAAACAGTTCTCGATCAAATTTAGAAATTGTCTTCCTAAGTTAGTTTGCACATTTTTACTAAATGGTAGGTTGAACCATATTATGTTTCTCTGCCTCTTTCTCTTGTTGGTGGCTGATTCTGGTGACTGCTGTTCTGATGGGGTGAATTTGAGGGTGAATTTTAAGTGTTCGCCAAAAACAACCTATGAATGCAGGATGGCGAGGATACTGAAAGGGTGCCATCGTCGGTACAACTCAGTCACAACAAAATAATGTAAAGTAAAACAAGTAAATCTTTAAAGCTCATTTAAACTTGTTGAAAACTTTATCCCAAGAAAAAACATTTTTTTTGTTTGTTGTTTATAAAAAACTCCTGCTTTGAGGCAGGAAGACGGCTCCTTTGAAGATTTGTCTTTGTAAACAAGTTCTTGTGTGTGTAGAGACAAGTGGGTCACATTTCGTGTGGTCAACTAATGACAGGAAACTGACAGTATATTTGGTTATCAAAACATGTCTCAATTTTGTTTCAAGTGCGACCCAGGCCTAAGATGTAAATTAGAGGGCCTTCATGTGAGGGTTTTGCTGTATCTACTTATGTTGTGGTTGTCACCATTTAACTGTATTTCGTCAACTTCTTTCCTGCTACTGAGTCCAGCTCAGAATTACTGCTATCAATGATCTTTCTACACAATGGTCATATAGTTCCCGAGTTTTGTGCTTGTAATTAACTGTGGGGTTTTAACATTAGCAGAATTGAGAACAGCTTTTAGACTGTCTCACTGCCTTAGCATTTGTGAGAATTTTGAGTTGTTCTGACAAAAACTTCTGTGATGAATGAGAGCAAAACCGCTTCCATGACTTGCAGTGTTAGCACAATTGGTACTCCTACCTATTTTTTCCCTTTCAGTTGCTTGATAGTCCAAAAATGGACATTTTAACACCATTTTTTAAGTGCTTATACTGTTAAAAATAACTTTCTCTTTTTAACATATTACTTGGGTCTTAAACTTAACTTTCCTCTAAGGCCAAGTGCATTCCTTACATTCCAGGGGAGCCACACCCTTAGATCTAACCACACCCATTTCCACAAGTCAAATTATGGGTATAATTGTGGCAAAGATAACTCTGGATGGTTTAATGCTACAGAGCTGAGACTTTGCAAGCTGTTAGTTAAGTGTTATGGCTGCGCAATGACTTATTATCAGGCACATAGTACAACTGTGTCATGAATTCTCTATTTTTAAAGAAGAGCCAAAAATACCACTGGAAGTCCTTCTAAATAAAATGCTTTACTCATGCGTAAAATAGTCAAAATGTTGTAAACGTTGGTCATTGCACAGTGCTATAAATACAAAAGAAGCTGTCAAAATTTCATGCCCATATCTTAAATATTACTTGAGATATTGCTGTCACAAAGTTGAAAATATGCTAAAATACGGAAAATGAGAAAGTAACAAAGTTCACCGATACTATTTTTGAACCAGTTCAGTGTCTAAAATATACTTAGAAGGCACCAGCTTCATACTGCTTTCCATCTATGGCTTATACAGAGTCAATATAGCCCTTTTTTAAGTTTCTGAGCTTTCGCCTCTTTTTGGCCTCTTGAGAGCTCTTACGGCGAGAATGGCGGAGTCGGTTATGATCCAGTTTGGTGCTGGCCCTAATACAGTGAAGTCCAGGATAAATTCCAAGCTCCTGTGGGATTGAACCTATGGACATGGCTCTATCATTAAAATGGGAAACTGCAAGGAAGACTGCTAGTTCCACCACTGCCAGGCCAGAATGTGTTTCTTTAGTTGCACGCTGCCATATGAGGGCATTGATGGCCTCACTTTGGTTTTGAGTGTCACCGTGTAGACAGCGTGTAAGCAGATCTTCATCGCTCAAAGCTTAAAATATGGGGAGAATGATGTTAGCCACTGCCTTTGGAAGAGGATGATTGTGCTGATAGTCTGAAGTTCCTTTGGCTATATCCCGTTGAAAACCACACCATGAATCCTCTCCTGGAGGGCACAGGTCATGATCTGGACTCTGACCAGTAGACTGTGTGTGGTGCCAGATTGCCATCACTGCATTCTTCATTGCCTGGAGATCATGACTATTGTTTCTAATGGCTTTACCATAATACACTTGAAGCTTGTCAATAGTTGTCTTGGTGAGCCTCCCAGAACCACCAATTGACTTGCCATCTTCAAGGCGAGTCTGACCCAACCTTTTTTTCAATGATCGGAGTCGTGAACCGAGGCGTTTCTGGACGTGGCCCACACATTCCAGTTTGGTAACCTCCACTTCTCCATAAACAGCCTGCTCAACAATCAGTTTATGGGACTTACTATCACCATCTCCTAGAAATTCAGAAGAATAGAAACTCTTTGAATAATTACACTCTTTTGACATACACTTCAGCACAAGAAGAGGCAAAACCCTTCTTAGAGTTCTCATCTTCTTCGAAAACGATGTGACCATACCTACAGAGTGGACACCAAAATGAGCTGAATACTGCTCCAAGTATGGGAATGTCAAAACTAAGAGAAAAATATTCTTGACCTTTTAAATCGGTACTGTGCACCACCAGCATGAAGATTGTAACTTTCCTAATGTAATATTTGCTTCATTATATCCACCTCTAACAAAATTAGTGAACAAGCATATATACTGGTTAGTGTAAAGAACAAAACTGGTTGCTTGTGTTGGCATATAAGATGAACATGCACTTGCATGGATCAAAATTAAATTGTTTAGATTTAAATTGTTTTTTTCAGTTGTTTTGTTTAGTAATCATTTTAGAGAAGTAAAGGAAATTTATACTCTGGAAAAGTCTCAGCTAAGTGTGCTGTTAGTAAGTTAATGTTAACTTGAACCGACTTGATGACTGGAATTGAGAAAAATGTAGAAGACTGCTATGAGTTAGCGAGTGTGGTAGATTACTGCCCATCTTCTTTGGTTGAAACAAAATTTCTACACCTTTCTACACCTATTCCAAGATGGACAGTTTCTGTAGCTTTCTACCAGCAATTTGGCTGTTTACCCTCCTCTTCCTTTGTTGAATAAAATAAGTTGTGCCCGTGTCACCTCTGCCAGTGATGCCCAGCTAGTGCTTGCTAGGTGTGTGTGTTCTGTTCTGCTTTTGTGGTTAGTGCTTTAATCTCATTTATTTGGAATTTCCTTTGTTGAACCAAGTCTGATGTTACAGGGAGAAACTCTGGGCCTGCAGTTTTTTTTCACCAAGTGATGGAGAGCAGCTGAAGAGACTTTTTACTTGCTTTTTTACAGTCATGAAGCTCAAACTACAAGTTGATATCTGCTTTTAATTGGCTGTTTTTTGTGTGAACCTGGGAAGATTACAGCTCAGTCATTCAAGGTATTTGCGCAGTTTCAGGGCAAGTGATATTGTAGCAGTTACAGGAGTGGAATCGAGAATGCTCGCCCAGTTGAGCCTTACTGTGAGTCCAAACCAGTCTTTCTATCTTTCAAATTTTATTTTGTTGGTAGGAATCGCGTAAAAACTGGAAGGATAATTATAATTAAATGTCCATGACTATATTCTGAACAGATATGATTGCACAATATAGTAATGCATAATGGGATGGCATATCTCGTACATTAACATTCCAACTTTGAAATGTATGAAATGCTACAAAATCACTGTGATGATTGAGAATGTGTTCAAACATTACAAAGGCATGCAATCAAAAGAATTAAGAAAACATACCTCTTTTCTCCAATCTACTCTAGATATCTTTCCTTTGTTAGTGTCTTTCTTTGCTAGTGTCTTAACGGGAAATTACTGACTAGATTGCACAATCAGGTGACATGAAACTTGTATCTTGAAAACCAATCATTAGTTAGTCGTTTACAAATCAGTTACATATGTAGTAACAATTATGGCGTGAAGGGCTGTTCCCAGAAATACTGTCCTGGCTTGTACCGATTGCGAAAGAATGGGAAAGTTTGATTGGAAACCTGAATTCATGCCAAAGCGCGCATGACCAACAGTACATTATTAAATCTTTTTGAAATTGATTGACAACTCTATCCCAAGTAAAACATTTTTTTTTTGTTCATAAAAGTCCTGGTTTAAAGCTGGAAGATGGCTTCTTTGAATATTTCTCTTTTGACAAGTTTTTATCTCCAAGAGACCAGGGGTGCTTACCATTTACATGGAAACGCCAGTAATTCCGGTTGGAAAATAAAATGGTTCGCATCATTCTGTTTGGATAGTTTTACAAATTATGAGCCACTTGTTGTGGTAATAAATTTTTCGTCTTCCTTTCAATCTAGTCAGTGCAGCTGGGTAATTTTTAAACCTTTTATTTCTTCTGCAACGCCAAAATCAGTTATGAAATGTTTATACATGAAATTTCCAACCGGATGGTTTGTGTAAATGGTAAGCACCCCAGATCACACTTGGTCAATTAATGTCAGGAAACTGACAGTTTTTTTTGGTTATTGATTGCAACTTGGGTCTTACATGTAAAATTAGAGGGCCTTCATGTGAGGGTTTTGCAGTGTCTACTTATGTCATGGTTGTCACCATTTAACTGTATTTCATCCAACATCTTTCCTACCAGCTGTGATGTCTTTCCTTCATCACCAGCTGTGAGCAGTTTGCTGACCTTTGCAAGTTCCAAGGTACTCTCTTGTGGGCAGTAGAAGTTCCTGTGCATGCCCCAGATGTTTTTCCAGCCACTAGTTGTGTCAATGATCTGGTACTCAATGGCTATATTGTTCTTAACCTAAGTTTTATGCTTGTAATTAACTGTGGGGTCTTAACATTGGCACAATTGGCAACAGCTTTTAGACTGCCTGTCGCTGTTCACATTTATGTGAATTTTAGCAAAAACAAGGATTGTCAGGATGATCTCCAGCATTACTTCTGTGAGGAATGAGAGCACTGATTGCTTCCATGACTTGCAGTGTTAACGTAATTGGCACTCCTACCTCTTTTTCCCTTTATTTCCACCATGTGTGAGCTCAAGTCCTTTTAAGGGTAATGCAAATTAGTTAGAGAAAGATGTTCTTGACCTTTTAAATGAATACTGTGCACCACCAGGTCCAAGATTGTAACTTCCATAATGTAATATTTGCTTCATTATATTCACCTCGAACAAAATTGATGAAAATTAATTAGAATTAGTGGAGAAAGGTGCTCTTCCATTTCCCAAGTTGTCTCAAAAGAGCTAAAGCCCTTCCACTTCAAGGTATTTCATTCCCTTAAAGGAAGCAACGCTTAATAAATTGCTGATTTAAAATTAAGAACTTTAATATTAGACTTCTATAAAAAAAATATTCTTATGTACTTCTACAACACGCTCTGCCTTACAAAATCCAATTATGACACAATATATCAATGGTGCTCAACCTGCGAAGCACATCATTTGAGACACGTTTCCTTACAGGTGGACCAATAACTGCTGCCACATTGGCTTGTATTGTTTTGTTGTGAAAGATGACATAATGCTGACAATTGTTAACAGACTTGCATTGTTCTCCGTTCCATTTCTGGTAATGGAATCATTCCACGCTACAGAAACTGATATTAAGGTGGTATACTGGACTTTGGCTCAATAATGAAACATATCAAAACATTCAAGGATTTCAAAGATAACATAGATTTATTCACAATCCCAAGAGATAAGCGCTCCATTCTGGCTATGTGCATAATAATAAAGCCTAAAGTTGGTCGCTAGGCCTGCACTTTGCTCCGCGAAAGGTTGATTTGAGTCTGCTTTTGCTGCTGAAAAGCTTTGCTAAATCGTGGAAGACGCAAGTTGAGGTTCACTGTACCTTTCCTGTGAAAGTATTCTCAAAATAATCTGCAAAAGGAGCTAAATGGCGCTCATTCTATCGGACAAACGTGATTTAGAAAGCTCCTCTGTGAAAATGGCATACTGCAGATGCTGCAGCACAGCGGATAACTTCAGCACCATGATGTTTGTGTTTTGGGCATCGAACCCAGAGCACTTGTTTGGGCTTTGAGTGGTCCCATGAACACACCTCTCAAGGAGCTTAGTGTCACTGAGAGTCATGAATGTAAGTCGCAATACTTCTAGGAAAACTTCAGGCAAACAGTAATCACCTTTATTGGTGGATGTGCCTGTCGCCAAGTCCTGCTGCCATTTACACCAGGAGCTTTCCCCAGGTGGACAGTAGCAATGCTGTTTAGCAGCATCTCCTGATTGGAAGGTTTATTCAACTCACTGTGTGCGAAGGCCCACAGCTTGCATAATAAATTAACTAGACGTGCAATATGATAATATGCTAACATGTGTGATATGCTAATATGTTACATCCCTTTCTCTTAATCAACAATATGTCCTAGAAGATGAAAAGAAAAAAGAAACAAATATATTGACTCTGTCGATTATGAACAGGTGTATTATAAACAAATAAAGTACCGTAAACACCCGCAGATAAGCCGCACCTTTTTTCCAAAAATCATCGCTCAAAATCGGGGGTGCGGCTTATCTGCGGGAACATTTCAAAAAGGTGCCGTACATTTCAGTGAATTGACACTTTTATAGAAGCCTTCGTTAGCAGATCCTTTAAATGGTTTATGGCCACTTTTCTAGAACAGGAAAACGTCACACAGCACAAAATTTCCATTCCCCCACAAAGCTGTTTGCAGTGTCGACGAAGGGCTGTAATAAGCTTCAACAGTAATTGATCGGCCCGGCCTCCATGAGCGAGAAAATTGCACGTTATTCTCGAGTATTTGTGTGGTCGAACTTTGACGTTTAGCACTTTGATGACAAATTGATTACAAAACTCTCTTTGTGCAACAAGTTTATCTCCGACAGTTGGCTCTCAAATCTATTTATTTGTGCATCACGATAGCCATGAATGGCAGAATCTCTCTCCGTCTTGAAACTTGAGTAAACAAACATCGTTCCCGGCCGAGTCCCAACGTGTGCGATCTAATGCCTGGTTACTAGGCTACGAACGTTCGACAAACGAAAACACGCGTTCTTGTTCGCAAAAATCTGTGGAAAAAAGTGTTGAATGAAGAAATACCTGTCAACAAGTACCAGAAAAAGATCAATCATATGTCAAAGTTAAAGGAAATGATGCTCATTATATTAAAACGCTACAATTGTGGGTAAGACTGATGTTCAATTCCGTTTCATTGCCATAGTGAGTTACATTCGATGAAGAAGACTTCTGAAGACTCTTTGAAAAAAACCTTTTTTTTTTCCAAAATTTAAGTTGCTAAATTCAGGGTGTGGCTTATCTGCGGGTGTTTACGGTAAATGAAATAAAATTTGCCATCTTGCTCTTTTTCTTTAACTAATGTTTACTTAAATGTTCAGTTACAAGTTAAGTCTTTCTGGCGCTCAGTTCTCTCGACCCAAACAAAATTTCGTTGGACATTTCTCTGTTTCCCTCCTCGGTGGCTTGTCCACTGGGGCAAGTTCTTGTGGGTCGACATCTGAAGGCATTCGAATCTCAGTTGTTGTACATCCTTGTGGGATAAATCTCAGCGAGTTGTTTGTTGAGCTGTTATTGTCAGCATGCTCAGTAGCAGAGGTGTGCCAAGCTTCCAAAGTTTTTCTAATCCGAAAAGAGGCTTTGTCAATGACGCTAGAATTGTCAAAGTCTATGCGATGGTCGAATGACCACGCATGTTTCGCAATGTTTGAGCCATTAGCACAGATTTTGACATTCCTGATATGTTCTTTCTTGCTGCGCCTCTAGAGAATTCTAACAGTTACGCTGTCCTTCCTTTCATCAATGGTGTCATGCAACCACTAACAAGAATTCTTCGAAGACACGAAATTCAAGTCATTAATAAGCCCTTGACAACTTTACAACAGGAGTTTCCTTCTCCCAAATTCAGACCATCTACTGAACATCAACCGAACGTGGTTTACAAAATACCCTGTGCTGATTTTAACCGCGCGGCCATGGGCCGAGCGCGGTTCTTGTTTTACACGGGATTTATTTTTTTTTTTTGTAGTTTTTTTGTCGGTGATTAGACGCAAACCTCCACTCGGCCAAATCGTGATCGGGACTGAATCACGCAACCTGTGATGTTTATTCGCCAAAAGCTGTTGAAACATGAATGTACCGAAAATGTTGCGGATATTGTTTTCTTTATTGTGTATAAAGTATATTTTCTTTTGGTTTTATCGAAGTGTTGGATTGAAAGCGAATGTTGAATACACTGAAAAAAGGTATTACATTAGCCATGGAATGCGCTGATGTTGCAGGTTTCACTTTCGTTACGTGACAAATAAAATTGTGTTTTATTTGCATGTTTATGTTGGCAGAAGCGACGGTCATTAATTTAATTTGTTTCCTCTTCTGCGAGTATTTCTTGTGGGTTTAGGCAATCGAAGTGAATTCTTTGGCTGTTTCATCGAAGTGAGTTCAAAGATTTGAAAGGAAATGAAATATTTGCTTAAGTAAAGAATTGAGCGTGCCCAAACGTGCAGGGGTTACCTCATTAGAAGGGAAAAACCCCTAAGCTAAATGCAAACAGATTAAATTTAACCGTGACTTTTGAGAAAGAAAGCTGTTAATGAGCCAAAAATATAAGCGCGGTTTTAAGTTGCGATAGCAACTTCTTGTTGTGGTTTGTGCTATATATAGGTGAAACTGGCCGTTGCTTTGAAACTCGCAAGAAAGAACATATCAGGAATGTCAAAACCTGTGCTAATGGCTCAAACATTGCGAAACATGCGTGGTCATTCGACCATCGCATAGACTTTGACAATTCTAGCGTCATTGACAAAGCCTCTTTTCGAATTAGAAAAACTTTGGAAGCTTGGCACACCTCTGCTACTGAGCATGCTGACAATAACAGCTCAACAAACAACTCGCTGAGCACTATGATTAAGCTTAAATACCTTTAATTTCGAAGCTTGCTGACATACTTTTTCAACATGCAATTTAAACTTGATTTTGACAAATAGACAGCTTGTACTCTCTTAAATGGAGGATGTAAAAGTTGTTCAACTGCCTACAACTTGAAATTTTGCAAGGCTTATTCACCCCTTAACTGTAACTGATTTTTTTTTAAATAGTGACTTTTTATTGTTAATGTTTTTCTAGTCTTGTATCATTGTAAACAGTTTTCTTAAAGACAATATAACTTTATTTCATTGTAGCAGGAACTAGTTGTTTTTGGATGTCCTGCTTTCACGCATTTCATGTTTAGCTATGCAGAGCCTGGCTACTGAACTTTGAACACACCCAGATAGACAAGTTCCTTGTACATATTTGTTTTATTCAAAATTATCTTATCATCAGTTTACCTTTAGTTTGTGGTAAGGGACAAATGAAATCAAACTTTCCGTTATGTTTTGAAAAATTGATTGAATAGGTTCAACCAGAACTACTGATGTAAATTTACCCCGTATGCAGCGTGCAAATTTTCGTATTGTGGCCTTTGCAAAATGTTCACAAACGCCAAAATATTAATACAATGAAGCGCGCCAAATTGTCCCGCAAAAAAATGGCCGTCTCACACTGCCAAAAAAGTCATAAAACTTATACTCTTGTCTATTATCTGTGCCATTTTACAAACAGAAGCATTGAAGTGACATGTTTTTGAGACAAACAGCTCATTGTAATCAATATATTTATCAAAGAGTGAAATTGAGCTTGACTGGTCAAGAACAGTAAAAGAATACAACAATGCACTCATCTTTCTTCATTTTCATGAACTTTCAGGAGAAGAATAGGGAACTACTGTGTCCCTTGTAGGTATTGACCCCTGGAAAAGGGAATCTTTTAAATCTCAGCAGATTTGAACTCTCCCCTGAAACACTGCGGACCTTTCTTCGAAACAGCTCTCCTCGAAGTGGATGGAACACAGGCTTGATGTCTTCAAAGGGACGAAATCCTTCCTGTGTCTAAGGACGAATTTTGTCAATTTGTCGTACATCTTCCGTAGATGAAAAATAGTGCATTGATACACCTTCTGTGTACGATGTATTCGTACAGCTCTCCTTATTCAGGCCACCAGCCATGCAATAGGGATGTGGAGGCTGAGATCGGCTCGAGCTACAATATGGAGATGGTTGGAGTCAACTCCATGGATAACTATATATAGCCTGAAGATGACTGAATTTGTCATCAAACCTGAGTACTTAGGCCCAGGTGAACTTTGAACTCAACTCCATAATATTAATGCTATAAGCAAAGTAATGCTGCACATCCTGAGGGGATGGCAGCTTGCCTAATTTCAACAATTTCAAAAATATGCGGGTGTTGGTGATCACCCACTGAGCTAGGCTTATGCTTTCTAACCCTGGCTTGTTAGGCCCATAGGAAACTAGAAGTTTAGTGAATCCTACTTCAGAGATTGTTCGCTCGTCTGTGTTAGGGAAAAGATTGTCAATAAAATCCATAATATTCAAAACATCCTCACCCTTTGCCCAGTGTGCTGGCTTGAGAAACATCATGGACTCTTGCTGGGCTTGTGGTAATTTTAGAGGCCCGTCTGGTGAGATTCCGATGCCATCTGAGGCGCCACTGTTTGCAAAGGCTGGGTAAGGTGCTCCCATGTTGCTTGTAGCGCCATCGGCACCATGCTGACAGCTCTTAGTGGGGCTGCGACAAAAAGTGCATCCAGCGGCAGCTGTGGGGGCGCTTGTTTCATTGTGTTAGCTGACCTGGAAGCAAACGACTGTAAAAATGTGGCATTTGTGGCTTAAGAGCTGGATGGTGGGCTTGCAGTTAGATTTGCCAACCGCTTTTCAGCTTCAACAATGGCTTGTTTGAGCATTTTGACTTGCTTCTTTTTCTGCAGTGCATTTTCTGCCATGTGGAAGTGCTTAAGTTTTTGCTGTAGTTCCGCTTGCTCGTCACCAACGTAGACATCCTGCACCTTGTCTGCTTTTTGGTCTGCTGCTTTTTCGCCGTTTTGTACCCCAGGTAGTTTTGACAATGAAGGAACATTTGAACGTTCCGTGGATGGGAGGCCCTTCGTACCTTGGCAATGAGGACCTGGGGTGCTAAAGGAATGACTGTTGTCAGGGATCTTGGATCCCGGGCATTTGTGGGTTCTTTTATTGTCTTTTTGCTCGACACCCATATGTAAGCTCAAAATGTATAGCTATTTAAAACTTGCGAAATGAGAATTTGCTACTTGCTTAAAGGGGCAGTATCACGAGATGTCTTCTAGGTTTTTGTGTAAACTGTGATAGAATTATTGAGGTGCACTCACTGATCAACAAAATAACCTTTAAACGACAAAAAAGGCAGAAATTCACTGAATAGATGTAAACAAACCATAAACAACGGTCTTTTAGTGATTTTCCTCCAAATAACACTGTCAAACTTGAAAATGTTGGCCCGACGTTTTCAAACTTTAGACCACTTCTTTCCTACCCATCCGTAGACAAACCAGTTTTAAACAACTCTTATGACCAGTACTGTGCGTTTTAGCAAGGCTAGGCAACTATTAGTGGACTTTTCAATTAATTGCAATACCTCCATAGGATTTTCAAGTAGCACGAAATCATGGTGAGACTGCCCCTTTAAAGGAGAAGTTCACTCCAGAATGGCCATTTACTTTCTTTACGCCAATAAAAAGTTCATACAAAAATATGTTATTCACCAAAATTTCCGTTTCCAACGAGCGCTAAATCCCTACGAAATCTTTCTCTAAAGTAGCCCAAAATTCGACAACTGAACGCCGCCATCTTGGAGCTAGTAATGTATGCGTGACGTCAAAGAGTTCAACTTGAAGTTTAGCGGGAAAATTTAAATACTTCAAACTCCTTGTTTCTTTGAAGCGGCTTTTGTTTGTCAAAATGCCTGTCTGAAAGGAAAGAAAAGGTGAAAGGTTTTTTTGTATCTCTTGGAGCTCTGTTTGAGAAACATGGAGCTGCACAAACAGGCATTTTGACAAGCAAAAGCCACTATAAAGAAACAGGAAGTTTCGAGTATTTCAATTTTCCCGCTAAACTTCAGGCTGAACTCTTTGACGTCACGCATACATTACTAGCTCCAAGATGGCGGCGTTCAGTTGTCGAATTTTGGGCTACTTTAGAGAAAGATTTCGTAGGGATTTAGCGCTCGTTGGGAGCTGAAATTTTGGTGAATAACATATTTTTGTAGAAACTTTTTATCGGCGTAAAGAAAATAAATGGCCATTCTGGAGTGAACTTCTCCTTTAATGTGGAGCTGGCTACTGCTAAAAGTGTGTGGACTGAAGGTAAGGGCTTCCTATAAGTGCATAATCCATTGGGATCATTTGAACAATAAGTGCTACACTGTACGCTAAAAAACAAAGAAAAGAAGCCTATGAACAGTGTCTCACAGGAACCTCTTTTTATAATTTCTGTTCAATTAGAAACTACCTCTTTAATTTTCTAGGTTACTGGTGGTTTGTTGTGATATTAACTGTTATCTAACCAACAACAAACTTGTTCCAAGTGGTAGTTGTTGCTGAATACATATATAAATAATAAATAATGAATCATTTATTAAATCTGGATTTGTGCTTCATTATGACTGCCTGCTTTTCTTGTGGATTTTGGCTTGTAAGGGGTTTAGGGATAGCCTGCAGCATTGGCTGGATTTCTCTTTGTGCAGCACTGCATGGTGGAAACTGTGCTCTTAGGCATCAAAGCTCATCGAAAAGTGTCTTGATGTAATCTAAAAGAAACACAAACTGAATTCCTAAAACTTGATGTATTACAAATAATGTTCCTGTATTTGACTGCTATTACAATGAATGAAGCCTCTTGTGGCACGGGCAGAACAGGATGCATAATTTATTTTATTGAGAACCTTTTTTTAGGATAATTTTGCAATAAGTGGTGCTTCATCATGTTTATGTCTGTAATCCATCAACCTTTAATAAATGAATAAATAAACTAATAATTAAAGGAATAATAAATAAATTTAATTGAGATAAATGATGATGGCATTATATTGTGTTTTATGTTGCGTTTCAATAAATTTTTCCCTTGTTAGATTTGAAATTTTCCTTTGCTTTGGTATATGGTAATATAGGAAATAAAACAAAGGAAAATGTCCGTCTGCATCCTCCATCTCGGCACACACTTTTCAACAACTGAAAAATTCCTTCCAGCAGCATGATTCCCATTCTGGTCTGCGAACAACACAACTTTTAACTTCAGCGAGCAGTGCAGGAAGCACAAGATGATCCTTTTTTAGATATTTTCTTATGTGATCAATGATCAGACTAAACAACCTTGTTAGCAAGGTGTTTTTGTACACAGACTAGGATTGAGATTACCATTTAGAACAAAGATGATTATTTTAATTGGTTGTTTATATCTGCTATTATATTAGCATTGAGTGCATCTCTCAGAGAACATACTAAAACTGCACATGCAAAGAAATAAACGGTGGAATGTGGCCTCACGTGTGCAATTGTAAAAGGTTGCTAAGGTTACTGATTGAATCAAAGATGGCAACTGACTAAACTTGATCGCATACAAAAGTATATGTTGCATTTTCTATGCAGTGTTCGATGTTCTTAGATCTAGTTCTTTAGAAACCAAGCTCCATTGCAAGGTAACCTAATTTATTAATAAATTATTTCACAGAAAAACCCAAGTTGAATCTCAAATCTAATTCAAACAATAAACACGTGGGTCATGCAATCGCTACTTCAGTGAACTCTGATGCTTGCACACGCATTCTGACAGATACAGAAAGCTTGACACTGCTCTTCTGTTGCATTAAGTTCCATTGTGGTCGGTCCACGACCAACAGTTGGAAGGCACTGTTGTTGTCTTTTGTATTCCTCTTTTAAAAGAATACTTAGGGAAGTTATGGCTTTGAAAGAAATGGGTTAAAACGTTCAATATAGTAGGTATTCCCTTAAACTATATCTTATTGTGCAGCTCTCAGTGTAGTGGTTAATTTCAGTCATGTTGCATATCACATCTACATCAGGCAAAAAAGTTTGAGAAGTTTAGAGTGGTGGTAAGACATGTCGCAAATAGGAAGGAGGTACAATTTTATTTGTTCAAAATGCAAATTTCTTGTTAAGAATTTGGTCTTGTTAAGAAGTTTTGTTAATTGGTCAAATATTGACCAAGTTATGACATTACATGCCATGTGGTACTGTTAGGAGATAAAGGGTTACCTGCCATGCCATTGATTGTTTTGCCTTTTGAGGAACTAGGTACATTGAAGAGCAATTTACAGCAACAAGCAGAGCACACTTTTCTGTTGTCCCAAAACTTAACCAAGCCCTGCATGGGTTTTTGCTTCTCGGGTTTTTCTTTGTTAAATTTGTGCAGTTCTTCCAGGGCTTTCTTATAGTGAGCAGGTGTGACTGCACTTCTCCATCTCTCTGTAAGTTCCTTAAATCTAGCTTTTGCCAATACCTGGCATATCTGTTCCCATCTTGGAAAAAGTGAAAATCACACACTTTCAGTCTTGCCTTTACGGCATAGCCGTAGAACTCCACAAGTCTCTTTTGAATGGCCCCAACCTTGTCACTTACAAATCCAATAGATCAAAATTAGCACCAGTTGCTGTCTTCACAACAACATGGCAGTTGGAAATCAGTGGAAGCATCTGCAATTCACTTCTGCTATTTAAAGTGGTCAGTCCACCTTCATGAACAAGTAAATATTCACATAAACACTTCTCTCGCAAAACCTCAACTGTTAAGATTGTTAAAAATCACAGGATGAGGCATTTTTTTTGGCATACATGATGGCCTTCTGGTGGCCATCTTGATGTGTGAAGAATGAAGTGAAAATTCTTTGTTCTGCTCTGCTTTAAATTTTTTAGAGATGTCCAAGGTGGCCCCGGTTAGAGTAGTTGCAATGTAAACAACGCATGCAGTAAGCCTCAAGTCTTAAGTTTGTAAAGTCTTAACTCCAGGTTTTCTTTGCTTTATCTGACTCAGGTCTTCATCCCCTGAGAACTCCCTTCAGTCTTTGTGGTCTTTCTCCTCAGAGAAGCCAAAACAAAAGGAAGACAATGTTTGACCTTAAATCTAGAAAATAAATTTAAGAAGAGGAAAAATTGTGCCAATTATAGGTCGTTATACCCACCTGCACTGATTCAGTCAAAGTGATCTTGAGGGCCTCATCTTCTTCTATTGTTTGAAAAGTCTGCAACCAAGATGTTTTTCTTTATTGAAACATAAATTGCATTACATTTCTAGATTAAAGAAAAAGGAACAAAGACAAAAAAAAACTACTAAGTAAATAACACGACTACACTAACATACTTGCAGCTACACTTACAAGTGTTACAGAAACGTACACGTTATCCTAATTGCTAATTAATTACGTTATATAACACATATTAACAGGGTTTTCTAATTTAGGGCCAATTCGCACTAGCGGACAAATTTTGTAACAATTGGTAGATTTCATCACTTGTGTGTCACTTGTTACAGCAAACAAGTGCGAATACATTTTTTGAGACCTAGAACTTGTCAAACAATTCAGGAAAACAAAGAAGCAGTTGTCTTATGATTGGTCCGCGTTGCATGCGCGATACATTTTGTCAAACAATCACAAAAACAAGTGCGAACGACTTGTCGGACAAGTGCAAATTTTGTCAAAACGGACAAATCTTCAAACGGGCGGATGTCCTGCCTCAAGGCAGGACAAGTCATGACAAGTCGCATTCCAACGCCCCTCATAATACCAGATAACAATACGTTGTTGATTGGCTATTGTGTTTGGTCTGGATTGTGCTAAAAAAACAACACGCGAAATTTTTCCGCGATAGGCGGCAAAACATGTTAGCGTGCTGAGGTGAGGTCGTGGAAGGATGGTAATACCGGGGTTGGAACAAATGAATGCAGAGGGAACCAGTTTGTGCCGATAAATCAAGGGGAAAAGAAATAGTTTACTTGCCACATTTTCCCCTGCAGGTCAGCACAAAAACATCACTACGCGCGCACTTCAAATGCAAATAGTTTTAAAATCTTTCACCACGTGGACCTGCCTGATTATTTGATATTTGTACAAGACGACTGTGCCGAGAAATGTACCAGGATGCCAGAAGCACGTGCAGAGCTATTGTAATAATAATTACACCTTTTGTTTTCTTCAAAATGTCTCTGACTTGTCGCAACAATTTTGTTTTTGTCAAAAATGTTATGACATTTAAAACTTGTCCACTAGTGCGAATCGGCCCTTACAGTAACAATTATAACGAGTTTTTACTATATAGGAACAAGCAACCATTTTATTTTAAAGAAGTCTTTCTTACTGATTTTTCTTTCAATATCGAACTTATTTTTAATTTTCGATTGAAATCCTTGAATTCTGAGTAAGGTTTGGCTTCTTCTGCAGTCCCATGAGAATAATTTTCCAATTATTATGAAATAGTTGAGTAGGTTAGATAAAGGGCATTGTTTCTCTAAAATTCCAAATAAAATGTTTTGCATAGAAAGGGAAATTTGTTGATTCAATAAAAGGCACATGTAGGACTCAAAATCAATCCAAAAGTTCTTGGAGTGAGAGCAATTGTAGAAAAGATGGGATAAAGTTTCAGGTTCAGCATTGCAAACAGTACGCAGATCAAAACGTTAAATAATTTGGTGTTAGTGTAAAGAATAGAGTTTATTACTTTGTATTGGAAGGCTTTCACATATGATTCAAGTGCAACTAAGTGCGGCAATGCAAAGATTTGTTTGGTTTGGTCCGTTGTAAAGTTGAAGTCATTCTGCAATTTACCAAGATGGTGATGAAACAGCCAAATGACTTTTTCATTGTCAGACAAATTTGATTATCCATGAACAATGCTGGCATAGCTAGTGCTAGGCTTAGACCAAGAGGTTCATTCATGATAAGAAAAAGTTATGTTGCAAAAAAAAAACACTAAGAAAGCAAGAAAGTTTCCCTGACACCGAAGATGATTTTAAGCTACTAAGAGACTCGTTGGCTCTGTGGATTGCCTGCTTTGGTACTGATTTTGTGGCCTTGTCAAGAGGCATAGATTTGTATGGAAGAAACCTCAGAACTAACACGCTGGTACAACGCCAAGCTAAGTTTACTTTGCATAAAGGTTCTGTCAAAAAAAGATTATCTCTAGACAAAAACTGGACACTCGCGTTCTCTTAAATGTGAATTCAAATTTCTGTGTATTTCACCGATTCAAACTGCAGTAACACAATTATTTGAGAATTTATTGTGCATTCTTTTTCAGGTTATTGAGTTATTTTTAAAAAAAAATAACTCTTAGTCGGCATGAAGACGTGTTTGGCTATTAAGTGGATGGTTGAGTGGATCATTCATGTATGTAGTTCACACCAATCAGATTTGGGATTCTATCAAGGACCAATCAAATTGCGGCTTGTATATGTGGATCGTTTTTATGAATATTTGTTTTCGGTTCAAGATACGGCCATTTTTGTTTTGCTATAGATTCAACCTTATTGGGCCGTGTTGGTCTGAAGCCTCCATTACAAGTCTTGATTTTTATGTAGCTTTGGGTGAGAACATTGTGTGTGGGTTCTGAAAGCGAAAAGTGTTTGGAAATTTCATCGTGGTGAAGGTAATTCTCTTGGTTTACGGAATCAACTGGTTCAGTTGACGACACAATATGGGTATAGTATTTGTTGACCACATTATATTAAAATGTATGATGTTTTGAGTAGAATAAATATGTATATTGAGAATAAATGTTGTGACTTCCATTTTTAATGTGAGTGTTGTGTATTTGCTGAACGTTTTGTTTTGGTCCCCAACTGACGCTGTTGTTTGTAAGGGCGAGTGTTAAAGATTTGAGATTCCAACCGCGCGGTGTTCTGGTGTTTAAACTGTTTTCTCTCGGTTAAAAGTATAGCATTAGTAGGAGCTTTGGCTAAGTAATAACACGAGTGACCACAAATCTCTCAAGGGTTTTCCCCCAAAGAATAACGTGATTGTAATAGGTTGAGGCATGTGCGTTTATTTGGGTTCGAGAGTTTCCAAATAATAGGTATTTTAGTGAGGTTGGAATGTGGCCGGAGGTTTGATGTTTCCTGCTTAGGAATAGTAGGACGGTCATGAGTTATTTATTGTACTATCGTTTGAAAAGCTCGTGACGTGATGATGTTACAAGGGCACGTTTTGTCTCCTCTGCAAATATTAAATTAGGTATTTTGACAACGTGGTTGGATAGCACAGCAAGAGAAAATCATCATTTGTGCCGCGAGTGAGGGCCGTAGGAAGGTATAGTAGTCGTTGTGCGAGTCTCACATTTCAAGCTTCGCATTGATGGCTATCTTTAGTAGTACGGCGGTGCAATGCGGTTATTTCCATACCAATGACGTAATGCTTGCAAGTGTTTACGTCGGCCAAATTTATTTTCTTCAGATCTCTGAACTCGCCTCGATGAAACAGCCAAAAGATTCACTTCAACTGGCTAAACCGACAAGAAATGGTCGCAAAATTGCAAACAAATTAACGACTGTCGCTTCTGGCGAAATAAACATCCAAAGTAAACATAATCGTGTTTGTCACGTACCGAAAGTGAAAGCTGCAACGTCAGTGCATTCCATGGCTGGCGCAATACCTTTTTAGTTTATTTAATATTCCCAACGCAAAGCGGTTGCAGTTACGTTTACTCATATGCAAAAGAAAAAGACAGCCAGCTTTTCGGTAGTCTCCTTTACAGCCGTTGTTTGGGCTCGTCACGCAAAAAACAACGGCTGAAAAGAAAACTAGCTCTTTGGGTGTGCAGTCAAGCGTGTCACACAACTTCATCGACAGCTATTTTTAGCATGGCCGTGGGAATATCGGTACCACCACTGATGATGTTACGCTTACAAGTTAGAGCACGTTTCTGCTTCTGGTTGCGAAATTAATATTGTACCAGTCCAAGTAAAATCGTCACGTGGTTTGGCTGAAATGCACTGGTGACTAGAGTTGTTTGTTTCTCGCGTTCGAAGAAAGAAACTTGTCCTTGCTTGCAGAAAGGTTTCTGTTTGATGAAAATAATGGAGCTATTTCAGAAACTCGAGAATACTTTGTTCTTGTTCCATCTGGCTATTCGTTTGCAATTTCTGGGTCAATTTGGCTTTCTTAGTGAGCGTGTTTGCGATTTTGTGATCATGTTTACGGTAAATGTTGTCAACAGTTTTCAATCCATGTTTTGGTGTACTTAGCGGTTTTCTTTCGGCTTGGAATGAAAGGGGATGGATAGTTAAACATCAAGGTAACCTTAAAAGTGACTAGGTACCAGATATTTTTTTCTGTTTACGTTTGAAGAAATTACTGACGTATTTTTTGTCTTCAACAGTATGGTTCGATCGATCGGTTGCACACCACAGTCATATTTACAAGGGAAAGCAGCCTACTTTTAGAACATTTGCTCAATTTCTTTTTAAATTGTTTTTGAGTTATTTTTGCAAAAGTAGCTCTTAGTCGGCGCGATGGACCGTGCACATGAACCATGCACAAATAGCTCAACCCATGAAATAAACCATCCCAACATGACTAACACCCAGTTCTACCCCAAGCCTCCCAATCAATTGAAAAAATAACTCCTGCACGCTTAGCGTGCCTATGTTTTTTGCAGCGCTCTTTCTAACTCGTACTCTTAAGGAAATCAAGAAAACCGGAAGTGCAGGTGGATGCATTACAAGGTGGCTTGACATATATTTGCATGCATTGCATATTGCGTGGGAAATTGGTTGGGTACACGCTGCTATGGTTTCTGTCCATTTTTGAAGACATTTAGTACAAGCTTGTTAGTGTTTGAATTTTTTAAAAAGGGAAAGCGCATCTGTTAATCTGATACATTCTATAGTTGTACCATTTAATGCTTATTTAAAGTTGAATATGTTGTTTAAAACTGTTATGTTGTGAGGCTTATTTTTCAACCAAAATGTCGTATTTTTTCATTTTTTCAAGCAGCCTGGGGAAGGAACTGTGGTCAATAATATTCAACATCACCTTGGACATGCTATTCATAAGATGGCCGCATCAAAATGTCACACACATGGGCTTGAATGTCACAGAGGATGTATCCATTCATCACACTGTAAAAACTGATGATTCTCTCTTGTTTCTATACTAACAACGTTGTAATCATGAATTCATGTCTGCAGCAAAAATTGACTTAAATGATGACATTACTAGTTTACTTTGTACCATACAAAGTTTCTATACAAATATTTCTGAATCAAGCTCATTCCTGGAGCCTGCATTACCCTTAACCAGTGGCGGGACGCAGCTCGCAAAAACCGTGGGCCATTCTATGAAAAGAATGAAGTTTGCAGTTAAACGGATACCTCCTTGGTCGAAATGGATAGCTTTTCTTTTAAACAGATAGTAGTTTATTAAAAACGGTTTGTTTAATATATTAATTGGTCCAAAAACGGATTAAACGTTTCAGACCACCATTTACGCAGGTCCTAAATGGATAAAAACACTTTCCCAATTCAGGTCACATATGGTTACAATTCTACTTGCGTGAATCATTTCTCAGTTTCAAGAAATAGTTGAAGCCTCCAGATTGAATGAATTATTGACTTGGTGTGTTGTAACGATCAGACTGATGTTTTCAGGCTTAAAAAAAGTATGTTTCAGCTATGATTGACTAAAATATCAAAGCTGCTTATCTGCCCAAGACTATACATGTATATTGTATGAAGAATTACATGAAAACTTTATAGGGGTATTGGAATTGATTTTAAAAGGGTAAAGATATAAGCTAAGTGCGTTGTGATGTTTTCAAACACTGGATGGAGTGTAAAAATTGAAAACTGAACACAAAGTAATTTGAAGTTGTGGCTAAAAGCCAAACATTTATTCATTGTTTTGTTTGTACTCTGGAGTCAACAGTGGAAATACAAAAACAATTTGTACACGCAAACTCAATTTGACTTAAAGAAAGATGTTTTTCAATACAAATTTTAAAGATCTTAGCATCATGCAGTCTAGAAACTTCAGTGAAAAAATTTTGTGTTGTTTTCAGCTGAAGGAAAATTCAGTGTTGAAATAAATACGGAGTGTTCACAGACTGTCCCTGCAGACACTGTGAGTTCAGTTTCTTTTAGCTGTTTGTGGTCCATATTTTGGCCACTTTTTTCTAAATGTGTTTTATTTTGCGGGTGCATTATTTAGTGCTTGAAATTAACGGTTGTAAATTCAACATAAATACAATACGTGCACATGCGAGCATTGCTGCGCATATTGAACTAACATATTCAAATTCTTATTACCTGGCGTTGAGGATTTATGGGCTGCCATTTCAGCAGGAATGGTACAACGAGACCTATTGCACTGCCACCTGGTACCAAACAAATCGCGATGGTGAGGGCAAACCGTCATTTTCAAATGCGACTCTTCTATTTCAAAAATGCCTAAAAATTACCGATTAAAAAGTCAGTCAATCGGAAGTAGTTATATAATAGAAAAGATTCATGTTTGCCATGTCTAAAAGCTTACCTGCGCGAGTTAGCAATAACTTTGTTTCACTGTCCACGCCAGAATCGTCGCTTATTTTAGAGGGTCATTTTACAGTAGACCAGGTGGGAGCAGAATCTTTCTTGGTCTTTCTTGCAATCGCCAATTGAAACATTGCACATTGGCCGGGTTGAAAGAACTTGGACCGCCGGCACCACCAACAAAGAAAGAATAGCCACAAGAATAGCTTTGATCTCATCGCAAAGAATGACAAGAACATGTTCTTAGAGCATACAATATTCCCGAACACTGACAACCATGAACAAGTTTGGAGGTCTGCCAAAATTCCAGAGCGCGTGTCATGCAATCTTATTGTAACATGTCAACATACGACCTTTGCTCAACACTACCATATAGTTAGCATGGCTCAAATATTATTCAGACTCGGCAATCGAGTGCACGACTGGTTTGCATCGTGTAAGTTTTGTAACTTGTTGTTGTGGTTTCGCGCAGACGAAATTAGAGCGAGTGGGTTTTGATCGCTGTTACGGCTATTTATAACTCGGTTGTATGACATTTTGTTTAAAAGATATCATTTTAATCCACCAAACAATGTAAAACATTATTATCCAGCCCCAGAGAAATCGGAATAGGTTATTTTTAAAGAAACCGGCTATAGCTAATGTAAACAATGTCCTTTATGCATCGGCGCTTGTTCGTTTCACAGCCTCTCCTGGTGTCAAGATTTGTAAAAGTAGTAGTAGGGGTAATTTTGTAGTGCCGCCGGAAATATTTTAACACCTTATACTACAAGGGTTGTGCTTTAAGACTGTTATCATTTTAAGTTCAAACTTTACGTACCAATTGGGTTTCTTTAGCGTTGAAATTGGAGGAAATTGGCTAAAATTTTAAATCGTCGAAATGGGGTTTCTAACGGCCGAAGCGTTTTCAATATTCCAGCTTATCTCAAATAAACTAGTGCATTACGAAGAGTGAGGTTGTGTTTATATTTTGTTAACATTTCATTAACAGAAGACACAGCATTTCTCTTAGGGGAGCAGGGATGGCGCAGTGGTGAGAGCTCTCGCTTCCCACCAATGTGGCCCGGGTTCGATTCCCGGACCCGGCGTCATGTGGGTTGAGTTTGTTGTTGGTTCTCGTCCCTGCTCCGAGGGTTTTTCTCCGGGTTCTCTGGTTTTCCTCCCTCCACAAAAACCAACACTTCCAAATTCCAATTCGATCGGGAATTCGAGGGCCACAGGTTTGTCAGTCACAAGACTGTTATGTGCTACCCTCGTTAAACATAGTTGATTTGTACGAGCGAGATGAAAATGCGCAATATTTCAAACTTTGCCCGATTTTGAAAAAAATAAAATGCTGCCGAAACTTTTGACTCTATTTTTGAAAATACTTTACTATAGAGATTATATGGACAATATATGAAGGAATTCAAAATTTCACGAGTGACGTCCGATTTTTGATAAATTCAGAAATTGGCTCTTAAATTGCCAATAATCATAACAAATACTCTAGCTACTTCTAGGTAGATTTGAAAAGATGCAAAATTCTTACCTCCAACTTCCTTTGTTTAGCAAAAGTGGAATGGACAGGAGGGGTCTTTGTGCTTCAGAAGACATTCTTGAAAGACATAATACCAGCCCCACCAACGGATCATTATTGGTCTCCTGTTTTTGGCAGGCGTAGCAGACTTTGCTGAGCAACATCAACGCCTGTATCAATTGATAGTATGGCTACACAACCACTCAATGATGAATGACCCCTATGCTGGCATGTTCCAACACAAGAAACCTCACAGTTTGAGAATAGATAGATAGATAGATAGATAGATAGATAGATAGATAGATAGATAGATAGATAGATAGATAGATAGATAGATAGATAGATAGATAGCAACTTTATTTAAAGAGGGTAGCACGTGACAGAAAAATTCTGATAAACCTGTGGCCCTCTATTCTAAAAACAATTACAATTTAAGATACAACTAATTTATCTCAATTATTCTAATTACAAAAACTAAAAATCTCTAAAATTATGCTTAAGTTTCAATAATTAAAAGTTAAAAATACAACTTATTAATCTACTTCTTCTAACTAAAAAACTAAAGTGCTAAAAATGGGAAAGAAAAGAAAGAGATATGTACATGAGTAAAAAATAAATCAAGCTAGGGGTTAAAGAGCTGAGAAAGATTTCTTAAGTGCAGACTTAAACGAGCCAATAGTGTTCTTCTTACGCACGTCTAGAGGGATCTTGTTCCAGAGTTTTATCGCATGAACTTGAAAGGAACGACCCCCTTCAGTTTCCCTATTATAATAAGGACACACCAAGTTATACTTCCCATACTGACTAGTTCTACTATGTTGGTCCGAGTTCCTGGGTAACAGTTGCGTAATGTAGCTGGGGCAGTGGTCTTCATTGTTGATGCGCATAAATATTAAGCTACTCATTTGAGAATTTAATTTGTCCTTCAGCGGAAGCCATTCTAGCCGCCTAAATAGGACCTCACTCCTTTCTCCGGTATCAGCATCTAAAATTACTCGAGCTGCTCGCTTTTGCAGTTTAGAAACATGTTTGACATTCTCTTGTGACGAAGTACTCCATGCGCATGATCCGTACAGCATTATCGGCTTGATTAGTGCGTTAAAATACAGTTTGCGCTCTGCAAGATGCAAATTACGCTTAATCTTCTTTAGTACGGCAATCCGTTGTGATACCTTTCTACAAAGGTCATCGATATCTTCAGTAAAGCTTAGGTGGCTATCTAGTTTTACTCCAAGTAGTTTCTGTGAGGTGACTTGTTCAATCTCGGTACCATTGCATGAAATTTTAAGGTCCTTATCTAGAGCTTTCTTCTCCAGGCGTTTACCGGTAACAAGCAGACTTTTCGTTTTGGTAGCATTCAGTACCATCCTATTTTCGGACGTCCAATCGGCTATCTTGTTAATATCATATTGTAGCCGCTGCTGAATTGCAGGTAGATCTAAAACTTGAGCAGAGGTACTCAAAGTGGTGTCGTCTGCATAAATGTCTACAATTGACTGGGAAACTGCATGGGGAAGATCGTTAACAAATATAATAAATAATAGGGGCCCCAGGACTGATCCCTGCGGAACGCCGTGTGTGATCAGTCTGTATTCTGACTGCACTCCATCAATAACAACTGATTGCCTTCTACCCTTTAAGTAGTCCTTGAAGAGCAGTAGTTCCTTGGGTTCTACGCCGTATGTCTCAAGCTTTGACAAGAGTATGTCATGGTCAATTAAGTCAAAAGCCTTCTTGTAGTCAATGAATACAAGTCCACTGATTTGGTCTTTATACTCTAATCACTGTGAAACGAGTATAAAACATTTTGTAATTAATCTTCAATAAACACACCACACAGTTCTAGGGGCGAGCATCTCGTTTATTGATGTCCGTGAGCACACACAGGTTACAATTGCAAATCGGAACGCTAACAAGTATACAAATATACAGAAAACAGTACAGTAGGTTACACAAATTAAAAGCAAGTATAAAGAGATGCCTTCGAATGGTTTCTGCATAACTTACAATCTCTTAAATAACCAAACGAATCCCACAGGATTAATAAACAACTAAATCATTAACACAATCTTATGAATACATTCCTACATACTTCAGTTACATACCAAAACATTACAAAATACATTTATACTCTAATCACTGTGAAACGAGTATAAAACATTTTGTAATTAATCTTCAATAAACACACCACACAGTTCTAGGGGCGAGCATCTCGTTTATTGATGCTCGCGTTCGAAAAATAAAGAAAGAGAAAAGCTAATAATTAATGCTTAACAACCTAAACTACGAGAAACGGATAACAGAGAATCAAGTTTATCTTTGACATAGCCGTCCTTAGCGCTGTCAGATTTCCATCTGCCGTGACGCTTAAATAAGCGATCGCTGATACCGGCATTAGCAGCAGCAGATGCACCTCCAGCCCTAAGACTATGCAAGCCAAACATACTCTTAGGATAACCTAACTCAGCAAAAGCATGCAAAACAATCTCTCTAGTCCTAGTGTAGCTCATACCCTCAGAACGTAACTTATAACAACAATTGGATTTTTGATAATACAGGGCACGGAAAAAGGGTAACGTAGAAGACAGTTGCAGACCAGCGGAGCAAACATATCTTTCCAGCAAATCAAAAGGACAGGGTATAGAACCCGTCTTGGCTAATAAGACTCTGGAACCATCCCTGTACTGATCTGTCTTACTCTTGACTATAGTAATCTCGACAAAGGTGTTATCGCAAAATTTAACATCACAGCAACGCAAAGCAGCTAATTCATTAAAGCGGAGAAATGCAGCATAAGCGGTAACACAAATAGCAGCTAAACGCAAATCTGAAAGGCTGGCGGAAGGGCCTGCAAATTTGATACACAATTCGTTAATCATAACAGGAGTAACAGGCTCTTTTTTAGAAACGGGTTTTGCCAACTTCCTCTTCCCAGCTTCCAGAATATTTTTAACTAAACTTGAATTACAAGGGGTGGGAAACCCGTACAAATTGTGCGCCCAACTAATGCCGTAACAGGCAGACTCTAAAGCAGAAATTGAACAATTACTTTGGAGCAAAAATTCCAAATATAAAGCAACTGAAATGTCATCTGATGGTAAAGGAGTAATCTCACGATGACAGGAAGCCCATTCTCTGAACTTCTGAAAAGCCCTTGAATACCGCTCTGTGGTAGAAGAAGCTTTGGCCTCAACCGCACGGGCAGGCAGGCATGATGCTAGTCTCCGAAGTTTGGGGTCAAGAAGACGACCAACTTTGTCTGCAAATGCATTTCCACCTTGTAAACAAAAAACAAAGGAAGAAAATAAACACATAAATACTCCAAAATGTGTGAAATGGCCGTGTGAAACGGCGGTGTGAATAGCTGCACACCAACAAAAGGCCAGTGCCTATATAGCATCATAGAAGGCCAGTGCCTTCTAGCCAAACCGATCACAGAGCTCCATCGAGCAAGAGAAAAAGCACTGGTGTGCTAAAATTCTCCGATCCAAAAATAGCATTCTTATTGGACCCATGTAAGAAAACATCTTTGCCGTTCTCAACGAAGAGGTAATCGATAACAAATAAATTAAAGGATCCTTGAGAATCTACCAGAAGAGGCCAAAAAGGTGCGGATGGCCAATAAGGAATGACTAATATACCTTTGCATTTGCAAAGGCAAACATGGCGTATGACTCTGGTCACCAGTGTGACAGGAGGGACTAACCAGCAAAACTCGCCAGCCCAGCTGAAAGCAAATGAGTCCACGCCTAGGCAATACGGATTGTAAAATCGAGAATAGAACCTAGGAACTTTGCAATTTTTGGAACTAGCGAAACAATCAACTGAGCACTGTCCCCAGTAGGACGTAAGTGCGTAAAAATAGCAATCCTTAACTTTCCAGTCGTCGCAATCAACGATTTTGCTAAGATAATCCGCTTTATCGTTGAGGGAACGAGGAATCCATTCGACGTCTAAGTCGATATTATAATCCCTGGTGACATAGAAAATATCCACAGATAATTTATGCAATTCTTCTTTCATGCTGCCCGAATCAACAATAATAGGGACTGCTTGATTATCAGTGAACCATTTAACAGAACTATAAGACAAATGTAGTGCGAAACTTTGGAGGGCAAAATAAACACAATGAAGTTCCCTCCAAGTGGAGCTTTGACTCATTTCCAGTGGGTCCCAGTTCTTGTGTGCAACTGGAAAATCATCCATAGATAAATAGGCGGCACAGCCCAGAGAGCTAGCGTCTGAATACGCAATCCGAGTAACTGGGCGAACATCCTCTGAAAGGGGCCTAGAATTAAGACGAAGTAAATTTTCCCGCCAGAAAATTAATTCCTTGCGAGATGGCAAATCCAAAATAACAGACGACTCCCACCCTGCTCTGCAATCCAAGGCCCTGTGCAAGTTTTTGGTCATAAGCTTACAAAGATTACCAATAACAAGCATATTAGAAATAATACTGCCTGTGACAGAAGCTAATTGCCTAGCGGGCATAGTGGTGTGGGAAAGTGCGTCATCTATTGATGTAAAGAGCCTGTCAATTTTGTCACTGGGGATCGAGAGCGATTTCTTCTTAAGATCTCAAAAATAACCCAACCATCTAAGGCACTGCACCGGGGACCAAACACTCTTAAGCATATTGGGAACAAACCCGGCACGAGACAAATCCGACTTAACGGCTAAGGCCTCCAAACGACAACACGCGAATGTTAGGCATACCCCCAAGCCATCATCTAAGTAAACGACTATCCTGTACGCCTGGCTGCGCCAATATTTAACTAGAGGCCTCATAACTTTAGTAAAGATATAAGGTCCAGTAGATAATCCAAATGGCAAAACAGTGAACTTAAAATATCTGGTTACCCCACTGAATGACCAAGAAAACCCCAAAAAGTCTTGGTCGGGAGGAAAGATATCAATATGGTGATATCCCGATTTAATGTCAAATGAATAGAACCAATTTTGGGAGTGGTCAATAAATGAATTGAGCATGGTTTTAGCGTCTTCAAACTTCTTTGTGAATTTTTTAACAAAAGAATTAGGATACCTGAGGTCTAATATTAGCCTCTTCTTGCCGTTAGACTGAATGGAAACAGACAAAGGGTTAATTACTGAAGGTGGAGACGAGCATTCCACAACAGAACCAACAGCTAAAAGATCAGTAATTGCTTTGTGAACAAAATCCGCATGCTGCAAGGAAGACTTATTATTACCGAAGGTGGCAGGAGCAGGTGTAAAATAAAAAGGAATTTTGTAGCCTTCCAAAATGGTTTGGCGAATAAACCAAGAAGCGCCTATATACTCCCAGAAACTAATATTACGCCTTAATCTACCTTTAACGGCAATGTTCTGCACGTCCTCTTGATAATCTGGAGAAATTTCCGGAGAATCATGAAAATTAGGATCGCTAGTCGATTGGTAGAAAAAGTCAACTGGGTCACAATCGCCCAGAGAATTCACTGGAGATACAGGTAAAGGATACTCATCTTGTCCCAATCGTTTTAAGGCAGCATCGTATTTGTCCCTGGACCCATCATCCGTTTGTTGGTTTGGTGCTCGTTGGGTTTCGAGTGAGGTTGTTGCGACTGGGACAAACTGATGAATTTGCCCAATGTCCGCGTTGGCCGCAGCTGAAACATTTGTCAGCGGGAACTGGTTGTCTTGCATGAAAGGACTGATGGCGAAAGGGCTGTTGAAGATTGAAAGAATGCTGAGCAGGAGCAGCCGAGAAAGAAGTTTGGGTTTCCGTTGCTGACTCACGCTGCGGAGCTCTGGGACGGGCAGGTTGAAATTTTCTTTTCTTTTCACGAATCTTCGACAGCGCCCTCTTCTCGGCTAAACGGAGCTTTTTCTCGTCTTCTGAATCGTCGGCGAGTTCGTCGGACTCGTACTCTTCAACAGCAGTCCAACCTGCGGGGCTCTTGTCGGCGAAACGCACAAGTTTGTTGCGCTTATCGATGAGCTTCTTTGCTTCTTCAAGATCGGAAGTTGCAGAAGAGACTTTCCCTGCGCGAAGGTTCTTAGAGGCCGTCTCGATTTGGTCGAGGACGTTGAGATTAAACTCGAACTGTACTCTGTTACCTTTATAATTAAAGGTATTCGAAGCTTTCGTCTCAGTTTTCAGCTTCTTTAGCTGGCTCTGTGTAAGGTTGTCTTTCTCTTCAAGTTCGCGCTTGAAAGAAGTGAACTTCTGATCAAGCTTAGAGTCTAACAGTTGTGAAAATAACCGAAGGGTTTCGGCATTAGACAAGGAATCCTCATGTTCAAGAGGCGTAGTACTATGGGAATCACGAGGAATATCGTGCTGTTCGGAATCGGACATCACTAAAAGCAAGTATAAAGAGATGCCTTCGAATGGTTTCTGCATAACTTACAATCTCTTAAATAACCAAACGAATCCCACAGGATTAATAAACAACTAAATCATTAACACAATCTTATGAATACATTCCTACATACTTCAGTTACATACCAAAACATTACAAAATACATTTGTCCATATCTGATAGTAATTGATCTATTAGATGAACGAGCGCTGTTTCGGTAGAGTGTGATCTTCGGAACCTGGACTGCAAATTGTAAAGCAAGTTGTTGCTTCTCATATAGCTGTACAGGGCTTGATGGACATACTTTTAAAAAATTTTTGAGAGCAAAGGGAGCACAGAGATTGGGCGATAATTGTTTTTGTCTTCTTTGCTTCCTTGGCCCTTGTAAATAGGCGTCACTTTGGCAGATTTCCATGCCAATGGGAAAGTACATGTGTCAATACAGCGATTTATAAGCCGACTGAGGGGCATGGAGATTGCGGGGGCAGCTGCTTTCAGTATCTTAGCACCAAGTCCATCAGATCCAGTGGCCTTGTGGGATGGCATGTGTTGTAACAACTCCTCAACCTTTTGCAGCGTGATGTGTGGAATAGTGAACTGCGTTTTGTTTACTCCACTTGTTAAGTCCCTAGGAGTGGTCTGTGACGCTGTAACCGGTGGTAGATTTCGGAGCAATTTTAACAGCTGTCTACAATATCGTCAGTGTCTTCGAAAACAAAGGCTGCGTCCCACGGGGCATCCCTAAGCTCATTAACAAGTTTTTGCTGATCTAGGCGTTTCGTGTCCCTGTAATAAAAGGTGTTCCTCTGATTACTGTTCAACGAAGTCTGACCTTTAAATCGTCGAACCACCATTGTTGGAAGGTGATCCGACATTCCAATAGTCTTTTTTGTACGCACGTCATTCTTTCTGGGTGACTTGTCCAGATGTGATCTAGACACGTTCCAGAAGCGGGCCTTGTTTCTTCTTTGACAAGTTGGGATCTTTACCTTTCAAGTGATGGATTTCTATTTGGGCATCATTCATGGTCTGATTGGTCACAACTTTGGCTGCTTTGAACAGAGTATCATTGTGCTTAGTTTATGCCTTTGGTTTTGGTGGAGTGGTATGTTTATGATTCTGCGGGAAACAGGTTGATCTCCCTTTTTTAGATATAATACATCCTCGGAAACCCAGGGCTTCAAAGGGGATGGGAAGGGAAGGGAGAAACTGGGAGCGGGAAAAAAGGGGAGGGGAGGGGAGGGGGAGGGAAAGAGGAAAGGGGAAGCCCTGGGAAGTTTCTCTATACAGATCATTTCTCGATCGAAGAGCAAACACCATTAGCGAGGTGTGAAACAGAAGCGCTCCTATGACAAATGAGACCGGCGAGGTTCAATTAGCACCTTCAAAACTGCACAGCAAGATATGTCTACTGACCAGATGATATCCGGTAAATCGTTTTCGGTGGCTGTTGTCCGCGAGCATAACAAATCAAATTGTCGCCGCTCTTCGATTTCTTGCTTGCGTTCCGACCATTTAGAAATTTTCAGTCTGCTTTTCTTTGTTAAAGTTTTTTGTTTAATACAGTTTAAATTGGTAGGACTGAAATATTCGAGTAATGACGGAAGGACGTACTACGCTGAAGAAATGGGCACAAGATCTTTGCCAAATATAAATTGTTGTTCCTGTTGCAAGCTTTCGGTCGATGTCGGCGCTTTCGCCTATACACGCTGCCGTGATCTTGTTATTTCTCAAAGACTGGACTTGTTCCATCATATTGGACTTTAACGGACATGCGGCAAACACCAAAGGAAATTTTGGGAACGAATGTTTCTTTGCCTCTCTAAGAGCTTTACAAACGCCAGGCAAAATTTGGTCCAAGTCCTGTTGGCAATTCTGCATACACATCTCTTCCCTCTACAATTTTCCGGACGATCATGCTTTGTTCCTCTTTCATTTGTCTAACGCTTGGAAACGATTCCAATGAAGTGCAAACTCCTTGCTCGAAGAACTCCATGTAGCGAAAATGCGAACATCGAAAAGTGAAGAAATAAATATAGTGTCCGCGTGATGTCAAATTCTTTTGTTTTGGAGGTGTTGCAACGCGTGGGCCATGTCATCCGCTAATGTTTACAATGCTAATTCGGCCGTAATTCGAGAGTTCGTAACGACTTCCAAATCAGCATGTGATCGCTTTTCATTGGCCTCATTTTAAATTTAATTAAAAATGAGGCCAATAACGGTCAGAAAAGTAATTTATCGAGAAATGATCTGTATAGAGAAGCTTCCCAGGGCTTCCCCTTTCCTCTTTCCCTTCCCCTCCCCTCCCCCCACCTTTTTCCTGCTCCCAGTCTCTCCCTTCCCGCCCCATCCCCGTTGAAGCCCTGGGTTTCCGAGGATGGATATAATACCGATGACGACAGCTCTTTTGGCATGTGTTTCTGCTAAAACCAAGGCTTTTATCTTGTCAGCAGATGTCATTCCAGGCTTGAAAACAAGGATCAAATTCAGCAGCCATATTGAAATAATCATGTCAAGGTTTGTACGGGTCATAAAAAACCTGAAAAGTCGTGCTTCCTCTCATGAGCCCAGTTCTACAATGCCCTCTTAAATTCCTAATCTAAGAAGGAGCTTTTTGTTTCCAGTGATAATATGTGGTAAACATATATAGAAGTAGTAGTAGTCGTGCTGGTGCCGGTGCAAATGAGACACAAGCATGCATTGTTTCCTATTTCTCTTAAGGGCAGCATCCAAAGCCTTTGCTGGAAGAAGCTGGTTAATGGGACAATATTCTGCACAGGCACCCAGGAATGTACCTTTGCTCTGTCTCCTGAACATGCATTGACAATGCCCTCTAATTTCCTAAATTTTGACAAGGAACTTTTGATTTCCAGTGATGATATGTGGCTAATGTATATAGAAGTAGTAGTGGTGCTGGTGGCACACTAGCATCCATTGATTCCTATTTCTCTTTAGGGCAGTATGCAAGGCCTCTGCTGGAAGAAGCTGGTTTACAGGACAGTATTCTGCACAGGCACCCAGGAATGTGCCCTTTGCCCCCTCTCCTGAACTCTGGTTGACAAAGCCCTCTAAATTTTGACAAGAAGCTTTTGGCTTCCAGTGACGTGTGGCAAAATGTATATAGTAGTAGAAGTAGTGATAGTGGTACTGGTAGTGGCGGCGTCAGCGGCGAGAAACACTAACTACACTAACTAGCAAAGCTAACTAGTTGTAATAAAATAATAGAGGTTTTGCAAGGACGCTGTGTATCTATTCAAGGAACTGGATGATCTTGCTTTGAAAAGAATAAAATCTCAATTTCATTTTAAAACCATTCAGCGAGCTGGATTGTTTTGTCTCTTTAGGTCAGCTATTCCACAACACAGTCCTTCCGTAGCTAAAACTTCATTTGCAGAAATTAGTATGCAGCTGTGGTATGGATAGATTGTAAGTCAATGTTTCATAATATGGAAAAAAGCAAGAACTTGGGTAATTGAGGTAATTTTAACTTTGTTAATTTCTAAGAGACTGTCTTTGAACAGCAACCTCACACTAAATTACAGTAATAATCAAAGGCACTTAAAGCCGTCTCGTGTTACTCTTTTTTCCATATTTTCGTGACACAAGAACATTGGTTGATTTTTACGAAGATCATGAAAACTATATCTGCTATTTCCCACCACCATAATCACTATAAATAGAGCTGAACAGTAAATATCCTGTTAAAACCTGCACCATTATTGTACGTGTTGTAAACAGAAATAATAATTCATTTTCAACTACTTTCCCAAAATCCATCACATTCAATAGTTCCACTGAAGATAACATGGTAGATATCAAAGCATGCTATTCTTTAAATAGGCAAAATAAAGCTGTTATTCTGATACATCCTATAAATGCACTTATTAAATCTATACGTCAAGAGACTACAAGACAAGACACTCCAAAGAGATTTTAGAGATTCATTCATCCACTGAGTATGCTAAGCGTGTAGCGTGACATGCACAACAACGTCAACGAAAACTCAACAGGTCTAGTCTGAAATGTCAGCTGTCTTCTCTTCCTTCCCGCCCGTCCTCTGAGGGGTAAGGAAGAGAAGATGGCTGACACTTCAGACTATCTACAGATCCATCTACTGACACCTTGTTGATAGACGTTTCTGATTTTCAAAGCTAAGAGAACTCATCAAATATAATTTCTCTCTTTCGGTAAAACATTGTATTATGCGTTTCTAACTAACCTGGTGTATTCTTTTTCTACGCGTTTTCTTGTTGCGTTACAATTAATTTTCATTGATAATCTCATACAATTTAAAGGTTAGAATGTTATTTTAAAAACGTAAAGCTTGCCTGTATTTTACTTGATAGCTGCTGGCTGCAGCTCAAATATATCCAAAATTGAGAAGCGTTAAGCTAATGTAAGTAATTTAACAAAAAATAGACTCTTCATCCTAAATACGTAACGTGTAGTCCTCTTTAGAACTTCATTCATCCACTAAAAGGGCTGTTGCCGCCGCTCTATAAAAGTTGTGTTATATTGTAGCGTGAAATTCACAACAAGATATATGAACCTACATCTAGTATCTCTTGACTTGGGTCAATCTTCGGTGTCAAAAAATATAAAATTAATGTTAATTGCTTTGCGTTTCAGATAGACATTTCTGCTTGTCAATCCTAAAAAATCTCATCAAATATAATTTCTCTCTTTTGGTCATACATAATATTAGTCGTTTCTAACTAACGTGGTGTATTTTTTTTTCTTTAACCTCATCTATTTCAAAATCAAAACATTTCTTACAGCAACAACATTTCTGACAATTCTGACAAATCTGATCCTATTCATCACTTTTTATTATATTTTTGTAAAATTACACATACAATTAAACAACTACAACCCGCTTCAAAACAATGGAACAAAGCTAAACAATGAAATGCAACTGTCAATAAACAGCACTCAGCGCATACTAAAATATATTTCACAAGAAAGTTAATACCACAGCCGATGAACGATAAACCATACACAACTAAAGAGCATGCAACACATACAATAGTATAACATTTTACAAAGCGCCAAATTAAAGTAAAGAAAGTTAATACCATAACCGATAAACGACAAACAACTAAACAGCACGCAACACATACAATAATAGTATAACATTTTACAAACCACCAAATTAAAGTAAAGAAAGTTCATCCCACAATCGATAAACATAAAACACTAAATTTAAACCGTTTCCAGTGACCCTTAATCTAAAAATTTCTGTTTACTAAATCTAGTATAACAAAAACAACCTACCTCAAACGATACCCAAAAATAAACTCTTAAATTGATGACAATTCACTCTGTCCAGTGAAAATTTCTAGTGTACTGTTTCTTACTCCTTTAAACTCAACCACAAACCTTATGTAAGAAATTTCACGAGATATTACCCTGATCGAACATCTCCCCCACAGTCAAACAGTACACAATAAAACTACATCTGTTTTTAATTCTCCTCAATAAAATCTGTTAATCACATTCTTCACATTTTGTCGGTATTACAAAGTAAAACCACATTGACACCACCGTGCAACACCCAACATAGTGTACCCACATTTACAATTTACTCTATACCTTGTCACCCGCCTTAAAAATAAATACCTTAAAACTTTTCTTCGAGGAAAAACACATAATGTACCACAAATTTACCATAAATATATATCCATTGTCTTAACCTTGTTCACTTGTCACTTCGTGACCACACGTGAGATCTTACACGAAGTACTACTGTAAGCAAAAGCTCCCCACACCAACTTCTCGTGTTACCATGGTAACACGAGACTAAAATGAGGCTGAATTACTTATAAAAAGAAACATCTCATGCGACGTATTTTTTTTCAAAATTTCTTTAAAGTGCACCTACCGTAATGATTCGATTTCGCGCCCACGGCTCTTATTTGTGACAGGGTGCTTATTCGGGACGGGGCGCTTATTTAATTTTTTGAGAAACAACCAAATGTTCAAAACAAAACTTTAATAAATATTAAAATAACTAACAATAACAGAAACAGTAACAGTAACAAATAGTTTAAAGATAAGTCACTTTTAAAAGAATTCTTCATTTAAGCAGTAAATATATACATGTACAGTAAGGTGAATGTTCATGAGTTTATCTACAGTACCTAACAATATCAAAAACTGTAAGAATGGGGGCGCTTATTGGAATAGGGGCACTTATTTACAAAAACACATTCGAATGGGGGTGCTTATTCGGAAGGGGGCGCTTATTGGATGGAGGGCGCTAAATCGAATTATTACGGTAACACCAAAATTTGTTTTTGCCAAAAAAAAATTATTGGACTGAGTAAAGTGTTTTGGCACAAAATTTTTTTGATATGGTTTAACTCTCAATTTTCTATGTCCTGTTGAAGTCAGGTTTTTGTGGTTTGCAACCACGCTAATGGAAGTCTGGCAAGAGTAAGCTTGTGCTGTCAAATCGAGAACAATGCTTGATAGCTCTCTTTGATTCCCTTTTGTAACCTTGGCATTCCGAGATTTTCTGCAACAAAATTTTTATGATTTGGGCACTGTAGCCACCTCCGTTCAATTGAAACTGACAATGTCTTTCTCTTTGACTGATTCTTAGAAGAGCTTTGACTGGGAGTAGTAGGAAAATAATTTTATTACTGCTGAGAAAGCACAGTGATAGAAGCAGGACAGAATGCACTTGCATTTATCACATTATTTTTCTGTTTACCAATGGCCATGTTTTCAAAGCTTCAGCTGAATCTACTAAATAAGATTCTAGGCCGAGTCAAATCTCCCAGTCTTGACACTGGTTTTACTGTTCAGAAGATGTTTTTATGGGCACGGGGTGAATAACTCTTCTATCGACCTGAAATAAGAGACAGTGCATGGACTAAAAATGATTCAAGCCGCTAATGTCTAATGCGGCTTTGTTACACTTTTACTATAATTAATGCTTGAATTCACTATTTTAGAAAATCACTGCACTTAATCAAGTTAATTTAAATGAAGAGTTGCCAAATGATTGCATGAAATGATGCACATGAAGTGAATTGTGGCATGAATGTTTTGAAGCTCAGCGCTCGTGTCATGATGTGCATTAGTTGTTCGGTGGGGGTATACTAATTGCGGGACTCAAAATACTCGCAGACTACAACTCCTCTAATATCTAATATCTACAGCTATTTTGAGAAAGGTTGGAAAAAGGCACACAAGTGCACTTGAGATGACCGAAATGTAGTATGGGTAGAAGCAGAGAGCTACTGCATGTGCTGAATACTAATTTGAAATAACTACATCATAAATGCGAATTTGCATGTATTTTTTCTCTTCAGACAGGTCAACAAGATATGATTGTCCTGCTGGATTTTAGAAGAATATTCCTAAATCAAAGACATGAGACAGTGGAAATATAGCTACGGATAAAGCCCTTCTGAGAGGAAAGCAAATTCTCCATGATTGTGCAAAAATACAAACTTGTACATTTGCTCTAGGCCAATATGCAAAATTCCAGTGAATACGCCGACCACCTTTCAGTCTTGTCACATGCACTTTGGTGCTTTTTTTCTGACAACCTTCCCTGAAATAGTTGTATATACAATGAGATTTCAAAGTGGAGACTTGATCAACAGGGATTTGGTTTATTTTTATTGAACGACTTGCAGATAAATTAGACAATCTCTTTCAAACGAATTGATGAAAATACTGTTTTTATCAAATTCAAGGTAAGTTTGTTGGCCACAAGCCAAGACGGTCCCTACAGAGCATTATTTTCTTGAGATCATTATTTATTTCCTGATTAGTAGAGCTACGTATATGTCCCTTGGAAGAAACTTATCGATTATTTTTACATCTATTTTGCAGAATGCAAAATAGGTGTTAAGTGAGTGAGCGAACTCGCTAGCTTGGTTGATTCTTTGGTCGTTTGTTTTTTCTTCCTTCCTGCCTGGGGTTGTAGACTTCTGTTTGTAATCCCGCTGATCGATGCATAACTTAACTTGATGATGAAATTTGAAAAATGTCTTCAAATGTGCAACAAAGGAAAGGAAGGAAAGATAAAAGCATTGGAGCAGGTAGGGCTAGAATAAAACACTAAAACAGAACTGCTGGAGTTTACACAAGTTGAAACACACCAAGCATATGTGAAGCAGGGAAGTAATTTATGGACAAGAGTCTTGAATTGACCTGAAGTTTATTGTCATCAAAATCCAAGATCCTATGGTAAACTGAAATAATCGATACAAAGGAAACACTAAGCTTAACCTAAATAATCAAACCTAACATTCCAGTGGGAATTTACTGCCCCAAGAACAAAATTGATTTGTGCATTTGGCTTTAAAAATGCAAATACTTATTTCCACATCACAAAGGTCATTAGAGAAAGAAAATTATTTCAGGTTTTATGGGATTGTGCATAAGTCATACTTTCGATTGTCGGTAATCAAATACCTTTCAATAACTTTCACCATTCCTAGACCTGTTTCATTGAATATTGTTTTTATTAAAACGTTCTACTCTTCTTGAATAGGGCATACAAAGTCTTTTGTTATGTAAGCGTCTGTGTGCACAGTGGAGTGTTTTATTTTACCTCATTTTGACCAGACAAGGTTTTTGTCCTCCTGGCTAATGAAGCACACTATGATCAGTATTGTTCATACGGCCATTATTTTTCCAATGCGATGAATTGCATGAAACTTTATTGAGGTGGTGTGCAGTGCCTAATCTCTCTGTAAGATGTCGTAAATCAGAACCCTGCAATCCTTCTCCTCTGTTTCTTTAATGTTGTTGAATGAAATTTTCAGGTCTTGTTTACTGCTGTAGTTTGTTATTATTTCGGTATTCACTTTAAGGTGTTAGTCTAGATCAGAAATTCTCTTATTTGCGGCTTCAATGCTGTTTGCATTTGCCACGGGTAGGTTCTTAATGGATTCTTTCAGGTAATACTCAAGCTTCTCTTTACCTACTTGATAGTGTCTTTCACGGCATCAAGGTCTTCGTTAAATTTGTGTCAAAGTTTGTCCATATCTTCATGGATTTTAGCAAAGCCTTCTGACACAGCTGTCTTGAGGCAGTTGATAGAGTCTTTCAGTTATTGTAAGCTATCCAATGAAGTTGTTTTCTTCTTAGATTGATGGGCTTGAGCCTTTCTTGGTGCATTTTCTTCCTCCACTCATCGTTTTAAAGAGTGCATACCTTAAAAAACTGTCTTTCTTAATCCAAATTCCATTTATCAGTCACATTTTGACAAGAATAGAAACCATTTCAGCACAGCATTATTCGAAGCAGCCGTTCACCATGATGCCAGGCCCAGTCTCTTAAAAGGGAGAGATAACATAAGGAACATGATACATGCACTTATGCGCACAAACATAAACATTAAAGGAGAAGTTCACTCCAGAATGGCCATTTATTTTCTTTGCGCCAATAAAAAGGTTATACAAAAATATGTTATTCACCAAAATTTCAGCTTCCAACGAGCGCTAAATCCCTACGAAATCTTTCTCTAAAGTAGCCCAAAATTCGACAACTGAACGCCGCCATCTTGGAGCTAGTAATGTATGCGTGACGTCAAGGAGTTCAGCCTGAAGTTTAGCGGGAAAATTTAAATACTTCAAACTCCTTGTTTCTTTGAAGTGGCTTTTGTTTGTCAAAATGCCTGTCTGAAAGGAAAGAAAGGTGAAAGGGTTTTTTGTATCTTTTGAAGCTCTGTTTGAGAAACATGGAGCTGCACAAACAGGCATTTTGACAAACAAAAGCCACTTCAAAGAAACAAGGAGTTTCGAGTATTTAAATTTTCCCGCTAAAGTTCAGGCTGAACTCTTTGACGTCACGCATACATTACTAGCTCCAAGATGGCGGCGTTCAGTTGTCGAATTTTGGGCTACTTTAGAGAAAGATTTCGTAGGGATTTAGCGCTCGTTGGAAGCTGAAATTTTGGTGAATAACATATTTTTGTAGAAACTTTTTATTGGCGTAAAGAAAATAAATGGCCATTCTGGAGTGAACTTCTCCTTTAAAACGCTCAAGCCTGGTTCTCATTTTCCATTGACATGCCTGTGACATAGTCGCCAGCAATGCCTGGGATACCGTTACGGGAAATGTGAACATTTATTGCCATATTATCCATCCCAGGAATCGACCACCAGCTTGCCTGCAAGGTTGAGCTGAGTTCAACTTGTCAGAGAAACTGGTTAATGGTGAATAACATTTGAACATCATTGGTGGTGGTTGGCAACAAAATGTATTATGTAATAACTTGATTTATGAATTAGTTACCATATTTACCCATGTGCTATGCCCCTCCCTCCCCAATGTATAATATGCACCCTAATTTTGGAGTTTCTTTTGATGAAGAAATGAACATAAGAAAAAAGAAAGTGTACAAGCAAACAAACAAACAAAATAGTATGAAATGGATTTATTTTGTCACCTTACTGAGTAATTACAACAATGTTTATTACCTTACATGCTACCAGCACTTGAAAACAAAACATTGATCTCAGAAGGTGTGCAAAGCCACCTGTAGTGAAAGCAAACACAAATTTTCCTAGTTAAACAACGGTTATCATAACTACAAGTCTCTTTCTTGTATGGAGTTCTGAAAATATTCTCTGTTTTTGTATATTTTATTTTATTTTCTACTCATGCAACTATGTCTTGTGTTTACTAAAGTCTTTAAAATCAAAAAAAAAAAAAACAGAAAAAAAACCTCTGTACCAAACAGTTCTCTTCCAGCATTAGGGTATCTTCTTTCCTCGGAGAGGCCAATGATTCATGATTGTAAATATTGATTATTACAGGCAATGTGATATGAGGGAGGAAACATTTCCTACCAGATATATTGAATATGAGACTGCTTGCTACTTAATCTGGAGATGGATTCAATTCCTTTTAGATGATGAATGACTTATGGTAGTTCATGTGCTCAAACATCATGCATGAGGGTCCTTCGATGTGAAAGGACTTTGTCTTCTGAGAAATTATGTTCATCTCTGGCTCGGCATCATCTTTGTCATGCTATGGACTTCATATTTTTTTCTCTGGAATAATGAGGAAGTTTGTAATGCCACTGACTGTGGGTCTCGAGTGTTGTAGCACATTGCTTCTCCCATGGTGGTTGGAAAGGTGTATAGAGTAGTAAAGCCCCTTGGTTTAAGACCCGTCCAATAAGAGAAGAGTATTTTAGGCGACAGCCAATCATAAGGCCGGATTTGGGTCACGTGACCTGACGTCATCATAAGTCACATGACCTGTGACGTCATATTTGCACTTTTTGACTGGGTTTAGGCCAGAACCAATCAGAGGAGTCAGAGAAGACACGTGATCATTTGATTGACAAGTTTTTAATGATTGACAGGTTTGTAAATACCCCAGGGGTTTTTTGACAACAAGACCGGGGGTCCTGCACGACAAGTCCGGTCTCACGCATGCGTAGTGAAACTGTGGGACTCAACTCCAATCAATACAATTGGAGTTGAGTCCCACGTGATATGATGTTCCTGGGGTTTGTTTATATATGTGTATCCAAGTCAAAGTTCTTATCCATGTGGTACTTTTTTTGACGCATGCGCAGTGTTCAATGTTCATCGACTTCGTCGATGCCTTGCAGTGGATGACCGTGAACATCACGGAAAGGTGGTTTTCTGGTACCGAAAAATCGCTCTTTGGCTATTTTCTTTGCTGAGGGGGGTTTGTGTTTGGTTGCCATGTTGTTTTTTAACCACTGTAGTTGCTGTTCTATCTTCTTGAGCTCTTGTTTGATCTTTTGAAGCTCCTTCGGTGGATCCTCCGTTTCGAATAGTTCTGTGTAGCTGGGGGGTTGTTGCTCAGGTAATGTTACTGCGATGATTTTTGGTTGCGGTGGATTGGGTAACAAGTTTCCCATGATCAAAACACTTCACTGATGGTCTGTAGTATTTGTTGGTGTTCTTCAAAGGTTGTTTCCAAGTATTTTTTTACGTGAAATGTGTACACGTTTCTTCTTGTTTAAAAAGTGTTGGAGATCGTCCCTTTGATTTTTCAATTTCTGTTGATTATTTCTGATGGCTTCTAGTACGGCTTGTCTGTTTGGTTGATTTTGTAGTTTTTTTTCTATCCTTAGGTACTCGTCTGAATACTTTTGGATGATTTCTGAAATTTCCTCGTGGTAGGTCTGGATGGATCGCGAGATGGGCATGGTAATGAGAAGTGAATAGACTTCGCTGCTATTTATAGCCTGTTTTGTGTCATGTGACCTATGAAAAGGGGGGATACCCCCCCCATCCCCTCTGTTCTTCTTTTGTCACGTGATGGGTCTTTTTTGTATATAAAGAGCGCGATTTATTTCGTTTTCTCCGTTTTGCAAAATGACTTTGCGTCGTAGTTTGAGGTTACAGGGTTTAGCGCCTGAGTTTGATGTATTTCAGGATCGTTGTTTTGTCTGCCTCCTCTGGTTGGATATCGACAACCTGTTACAGGCTACTCGATTGGAGTGTTGCGGTAAATTTCTCCATAAGCGCTGTGCTGAGATGTTGTCTGGAACTAGGACTTGCGGTCATTGTAAAAGACCTAAAGAAGCTGCGAGTGTGTCTGGTCCACACTGGACGTTTGCCCTTGACCGTATTCAACATTTCCGTGATAACCCAGAGGAAATGTATAACTTTCACTCGCCCGAGTCATATTCTTTCAGGGTGGTGAGTATTGTTTGTTGGTCTGCTTGAGTTGGGATTGTTTGTTGTTCTGATGGCTTTGTTGTTGTTTTTTTCAGTTACAGCATCCGTTTCATCCTGACTTGTGGAGTCAACTCTTAGTCATTGCCGAGCAAATGATCTTAAGATGAATCACTAACCGCGATCAGTGCGTCATCAAAGGATTGGTAGGGAGTCACGAAGAACTGGATGCCACCGATGAATTGCTCTTGGAGGAAATATTGGGTGCGTTCCTTAAGAGAGTTTTGTCGGAAGAATTGTATCCGAATATTATATTTGATTTGGATTACATACTTGACATGTCTGAAGGAGACGACGAAATAAGATTTTTTGGTGTATTTTTCGTTCGTTATCGTCGATATGGTGCTGCTAATACTGTTGTTGTTAATGCAGAAGTTGAATACGACGAGGAACATTCTGATTTTGAACTTTGATTGTTTTTTTTTAGAATGGAATGTCACCCAACTGTTGGACATCCAAGTACCGTTGTTGCGATTTGAGTTAATGTATTGTTATGGACCTGGACTGATTAATGATTGGTACCCTAGATGGGAGTCGCAAGATTTACGATTTGTAAAGACCGATTATTATTATTTTCGTGATTTGTTCTGGATTCGCGGAGAATAAGAGACAGACGCAAAGTTTCAAAGTTTCAAAGTTTTAATGTTCAATAAAGTTTAACATGAATGAATCAAAGTTTGAGTTTTTTCTTGGCTTGCATGATCTTCTTCACCACTTTTTCAGTCTTTGTTTTTTTCCCCGGTAGCCTGTCGATAGCCTTGATCATCTTGTCGTCCGCTTTCCACTTGTCTTGTAGATTCTTGGCGCGACTTTAATCGATGTCGTGTCGTTTGGCAATGCGATCTAATCGATTGATACCCGGATCACCACGCTTCAATCGCTTTTCCAACTTTGTACCAGGTCCCATGTACTGATAACCCGGCCAATGAAACTCTATGCCGGTTTTTGCCAACCATTTCTGAATGTCGAATTGACCCCCTCGCTGCTTTCGTTTTCTACCTCTTTTCTTTGGCATTTGTTTTCCTTCTGAGTCGTCCTTCTCTACTCCAATCTTCCCATCCAGGGAGAGGTTGTAACTTTTCCACTTCGGTTTTTTTTTTCGTCTGTTTTTTCTTGACCTTGGGTGTTGGTTCAACTGACTTTTCAGGTTCGGTTTTACTGCTTTTAACAGTTTGCTGGGTTTCTCCTCTACGTATCTTTTTGATGTAGACACTAGTTTCGCGAGCCACGGGTTTCATTTTTGCTACAGCTATTCCATCTGGAATGTAGGGTGCCCTTGTCAACACATGCGTTTCGGCAGCTAATCTAGCAGCTTTGTTCAACAGAGCATTGTCTGTGATTTCCCCTTTATAGTATCTAACCAACTGTTCCATTTCTTTGGGATCTACCATTAAAAGCTCTCTGGCCATAGTTCTCCGTATTGCTTTCTTTGATACTCCTCTAGCAGTTCTTCGTAGCAGCGTTGCCAGTAAAGTGCATCTGCTTGGTATTTTTTGATACTTTCCCTTATGTCTCTTTCTACCTCGGGTTGTCCTCTTTTTTCACAGTCCAAACAACAAGTGTATGTCTGACCTTCGGGAGTATTCCTTACCGTTTCGCTACATTCGTCACACCAAAGACTGCGAGTGAGTGCACAGTAGTCGTGATGTTGTTGCCAGTATTTTTTCCTCCAATATTCTTTTTGATTCAAGGCTCCTTCTTCGTTTTCGATGCATTTTTGTAGTCCTGTCACCAAGGAACTGAGTACTTGTTTTACATTCTTTTTGGATGAGTCAGTCGCCTTTACTTTGGAGACGATGTCATTTACAAGCTCTCGTACAGACATGGTAAACGTGTTTTAATCCTTTCCAGAAACTTTCCCCTTTCTGTGACGTCAGAAGTGCTCTTCTTCGCTTCAGTGAATTTCTGCGTTTTCCCACTTCTCGCAAGGTTGTTTTATATCTTTTCAGCTTGGCAGTGCTGCTTGCATCCATGGGGATCTTTTTTTTTAGAAGGTTCAATACCAATTCGCTCACAGCGTTAATCTGATCGCCATTGGCATGTAGTAGCATTTCTTGACGTTTGTAGCGATTGGCTTCATTCAAGATTGATTGTAAAAAGGGACGTTGACGCTGTATGTGTTCCATGCTCATCGTAAAAACTGGGATCACCTTTTATTTCATCTTCTCTTATACCTTTTTCGTTTGTAGTATTTCACATTGTCTGCCACTCCTTTGGCAGCCTGTGCTCCCAATTTCGCACCTGCCGTGGCAAACGTAGGCGAAGGACCAGAAACAAACATGCTGACTGCTTCAGCTATTTTATCTATGAGACGGGGTTTTCTTACGAATAATGCTCCTCCTCGTTTTCGTTTTCTCATTCGTTTTCTTATTTTCGTTTCTTTTTTTTCTTGGCTTTCTTTTCGAGGGCTTTGAGTCCTTTTTGAACACCGTATCCAGCAGCAGCACTGACACCTCCTGCTGCAGCAGCTTTAGCAGCGGCCGTTATTAATGGAATGAGTGGAATGAGTGCAGCTGGTAATGCACCGCCTTTACGTAGTCTGCGACGACGACGAGGGGCTAGACTCCTCTGCCTCGAGTGTCTTCTAGCAACTGGTATCATGTTGACTGTTCCATTTTGTTGTTGTGTTCTTACTTTTATTGAATTTTTCACGATAACGACTCATGCATTTGTCGGAGACGGGTGGTGAAAAGTCTGTGATGATGTCATCCAAAGTTTGCATCTTGATCAAGAACCCTTTCATTTCTTCCACGGGTAATCCGTTGGAATGGATGCGTAATTCAGTCAAGGTTTTGGCGTAGGTGGTGTAAGCGAATCGACACATTTCTACCTTTTCGGAGTAGTGTTTGTACTCGTTCCATCCTTTCACGATGATCCCTATGGCAGATAACGTGGCCATGACCAAAGTATCTTTGAGTACGGGTCCGACTATAGTACCAATCGCTAATATGACCAATGCCAATGCATTCAGTAAGCCGTTGCTCCATTTGAATCGATAGAACATATCGCAATAACACCACCATTGTTTGTGGTAAAACGAATATTGCTGCTGCAATTCGTTTTTGGAAGTTTCCTCTACAGGTAAACGATCGGGTGTAGACATCTTCACGGGTTGCTGAGCCGGGTGGAAGTTCTTCGTACAGTAGGTCTTCCGCTATCCTTATAAGTAGTAGTGATCGTGTTTGTAGTCGTGATGCCTGCTATTCGCCTTCCTCTGGAGGTTTGACGTTGATCGTTCAGGAGTAGTTCTAATTGTCTTTGGAGTTCTTCTTGATTCATGCGTGTCGCTCCCACACTATCGCCAGCGGTAGCAGTCGTTGTCGTGGCTCCTGTAGCTGTTGCACTCGTGGGTCCACTAGCTGTTATAGCTCTTGAGTGTGGTCGTTTTTCTGCGATTGACCGACGCGTCGTGGCAGTGGGACGCGTCGTAGTAGCAGTGACAGGTCTCGTGACAGTTGATGTGGTAGTAGGGGGAGGTCGTCTTGCGTTACCTCTTCCTACGCCAGCGGGTATCAAAATAGGAATACGGGTACGTGTGGGTGCACTAGTGACGGGTTCTCGTATCGGGGATAAGGGGATTAATTCATCCCGTTGCCATAGATCAAGTACGTCATCAGCGGTGACACCAGACTGGTTCATGGCTTCTTGTATGACATTTTGGGGTTGATTGAAGGTGTCTGCTAAATTATCAACGACCTCTTCTTCAGTGACATTTAGCGGTGGGTCCCCGACTACACTCGTGTCCAAGGGGGCTGACCTGGGAGTAGAAGTAATTTGAGGTGTACCTACTCCGGCCGGAGCGATCGTAGCAAAGGCTGCCTGTACTCTAGCGGGAGTTATTCGTCCCGTTTGTTCTGCAGCCATACCTCGTTGACGTCTTAATTCGAAATCGTCTTCTGTGGGACTGTCGTAGGCTGACATCTCCTCGTCCTCTTATACAAGATTTGAATCAATTCTGAGAAGTACGTTTCATTATATGCTCTGGTAAATCTGAACACTTGTGCGATCTGTCCCTTCTCGGCCAATGTAACCACCTGACGCATTGCACCATAATCCATATCACTCTCGCGCATACTCTTAAAATGTTCTCTACACACGATGAAAGGCATCTTCACTGTTTAACATCTTCTCCCACTCTGTACAATCGCATGCATCCCTCATGTTTTAATAGATGACTCCAGAGTCGACGATCGTCGCTGCTTTTTGGATGTAAATCCAGTAGCATGTAACCAAAAGGACGTTCTGTGACTTTTGTGAACCGTTCCATCACTTCTTTCCAATGAGAGGGAAATGCTTGCAGTAGTAAATTTCTCATGCCTAGTTGATCTCTAGGGTTTTTGAAAGCAATCACATAATCTGCATTGCGAGAAATGGTTTTGGCGTATTTACCCGGGGGAAAGAGATCTTGACAAAGGTAGAATACTGTGATGTCGCGATGATGGGAATGCTTGGTGAATAGATCTAGGACACGTTTGTCATTACCTCCTTCTTCCATCAAATCGTCCATCACCAAAATACCTCCTTTTGGGAACCATTGGTTCAAGTCAGTTGTCTCCGGTATCCCTTCGTGGAATCGAACCCCAGCTTGTTTCATGATTTCGAAATTGGGTTGCCAAGCACCATAGCAGTATCTGACATTGGGTTCGATGTCATCGAACAATTCAGGATTGTTCAAAATCAGTTGGGTAGTGAATACGGTTTTCCCGCTCCCTGAGGGACCAGCAATCAAAATGCTGGAAGGTGAATTGAAGCGAAAAGCTTCCCCCATGGTCATGACTCACACTGATCACTTCATTTTAGTTTTCAAACTCTTTTATTGCTTTAACAAATGTCTTACACCGCAATGGGAACGACTGCAATCTTGCGAATGCTTTAAAGTACATACCTCGCTCCATGCTAACTCTTTTTTGATCAATTTCTTTAACATTTCTCCGATTTTGTGATCATTGTTAACGTAATTGTATTGCTTAAAACGTTTCGGAAAGTCTTGAGTTGTCTTTCCTTCGGCTCGATCGATGAGATAAAACAAAGAATAATCACCACAACTCTTGCTATAGAGAGATTGTAGACTTCTTCCATTAAAGACGACATATTTCCAATGTTTTGTTAACCAATGTTGTAAAGGTTGAGCGGTCTCGTAAACGTCCAAAGGTAAGGCATAACTATCTATCACTTCGCATAGATTATCTTTGGTCCAAAGAGCGATCCAATGTCTTCCGGGTAATTCTCTAGGGTCTGTGTTGACGATGTATCCTCGGGGTTTGTTCTTGTCTGGTCTTTTTGGTAGCTCGTCGCAGGCCACTGTTCCGTAGAAGTACTGTCCTAAAGACGGGTGATGTTTCGCCAGAGTGTCCAACTGGATGTTGTTCAGTGCTACTTTTTCCATGTTCACCGCTTCAAGTCTTGATGGTCTGATACACGTTGTAGACGACTGACTTGTTATTATCGATTTCCATCAGATTTTCAAATTCTCCAAACAGGATGACGGTGAGATTTGGTTTTGAATCACTACCAAATTCGAGGATCACCCTGAGGTCTCCAGCCAACCTGGGGTTCATTCGAGGACTGTCGATGCAACCATTGGCAACATTGTCGAAGACAAACAGCGTGCAGTTGGCATCTTTGTTTACCTGGGCAGCAGCATAACTGAGTTCATTGACTCCACCCCAATCTTTGGCTCGAACCATGTTTCCTCGTTGGTGACAGAAACAACCCGTGGCTTGCAAGAAGCGGTAGTATCCTCTCATGTTCTTGCTCATGTTTGCTTGTTCCAATTCCAGTGGTTCATAGGGGTACTCTTCTCCTCTGATGATCTGTCTGATTTCTGTCAAAGTTGATTTTTGAAAGACAAAGGGATCTTTTTGGTACTTTCCATTGAAGGCATCTGATTCCACTAAGACGACGATCAATCTGTTGGGGATTCGACCTTGGAACAAGTTATCGCACTCGTACCTCTTGTCATCTGCAGGTATATTGAAGGTGCAAATGTCACTTCTTACTGTAGGATACACTGCTAGGTTTCGTTGCATTCCAAGGGCTAAGTTCCTGTAGGTCGTCGGGTTCAATCTGACTTGACACAAGTAGAGTTTCACCTTCACCTCATCTTGGGTGAATTTCAATTTTTCTCCTGCATCTCTTGCTAGACTGTTCATGAAGACCTCGGGGGAATTGAAGTACATGCGGATTGAAATCTGGATACCTGGTGGCAGGAACTTTTGCAGTTGAAAAGCTTCTACATTGGGTTTGAAACGGAGAATGCGACGATTTCCAGCCAGCCAATATTCTCTTTGTTTCTTCATCTCATCGACGTTGTCTTGTTGATTTTTTGTCAGTTTTTGCCACTCGACGTGGTTGCCTGACTTGTCGATGTTGTCCGCTGTGAACTGTTTTGGGAAATCAATGGCATTGTACCATCCTTGCGGTTGGAGTATGGTTTCTCCATCATCTCGATCGTAGTTGGTCAGGGTTTTGATGTAAGCTTTGTAGTGATAGGTGTCTGTTTGGGGACTGATTAGGGTTCCATTGAAACGCACATTGATTTGCTTGAAGAGGGTGTGCGCCAAATTATTGGTCGGCCATATGGCTTTGTCTTTGTCTAGAGCAGCACCACTCGAATCCACCAGTTTCAATTCGATTTCGAAGAAACTACGGTTCAAGTCTATGTAGTCCTCGAGTTGATCGATTTCAAAATCCACGGGTTTTATACCACTCTGTGAAGGATTGATGGGTACGATTCGGTAACTGTCTACGCTGACATCTGTGTCTGGTACACTGAAGATATTTAGGTAAGGGTTTGTGACGGGTTGCGAGACCGGGGTTCCATTGCTCATCATCATCATCTTCGTCCTCTTCGTTGTTGTCTGCGAGCTCTCTGCTTGTTTTTCCTCACTCTCTTCAAGTAAGCCGCTAACTCTCTGCTCATGCCAACGTTTTGACCTGGAATGCGACTTTGTACGATCTGACCACCTTTATGTACTCTCCGAAATCCTTCTCCGCGTTGCCCCCGAGAACGAATGGATTTCCTTCGAAACGAAGGACTCGAATAAATGGGTCTCATGGGTCTCATTCTCCGAAAATGTCGTTCAATTTTCTCTTGACTGTTCTTACGGCTGCTTCTTCCACTTTACGTTTCACTGCTCTTTTCGCTCCTGCTTTCGCTGATCTAATGCGTCCTTTCACCCCGGTACCCTTCTTAAATCCACTTGCTGCTCCGCTCAAAGCTAATTTGGTGACATCTTTTAAAAATTTTTTGGTACCGATGGATGCTCCACCTTATTGCGTTCCTCCGGGACCGTCATCGGGACGATATCTAGTCAGACTTCCACCTCTCATCCTCTCTTTCTAAAATGTAAGGTCACGATCGTATCACCTTCCCCAAAATCCACTAACTGACCTTTTGACTCCGCCACTTCTGTCTTTATAATGTCGATGACCTCGTTGCGTACGGGTATATAATGAATGTGCAGTGGTTCGAAGTAGTAGTTTCCTTCCCCAGTACGTTTATACTTGAATTCCTTCAATAGATCTACCCTCTGGTTACCCACTATTCCACTGCCACCAACGTTAGAGTAAACGAAAAGGGAACGGTTTGTATAGCCAACCACGTTTTCGAACCCTTTGTTTAGATTTGTGAATCTCCAATTCCTTGCTGGGCTGAGACTGGTTCTTTTTCCATACACTAAGAAAGGTGATTTATCATTTCAGATGTGCGTAGGGGTTATTTTTTGATCACCCTCTGTGTTGTAGATAAACTCCGATTTCAAGTTTTGACCCAGACTCCATGATGATGTCACTGGATCCTTCTCTATCCATCCCATCTTTTCTGAAATTTCAGTATAAAAATCCAACTTGTAGTCGTCCCAACCGTCGGGTGTGTCCAACAGTAAGTTTCTATTGTCGACGATCAAGTCGTCTCCTTCCCACTTGAATTCGAAGGTCGTTCGTTTTCCGTCGACCAAGACAAATTTGTCTTGACCGTAATAATTATGGTAGTATTCGACCTTTTGCGACCAATTGAAGATCAATGCTTTCATGAATTCTACCCCGTTACTGATGTTGTGAGCACCAGTAGAGATGTCTTTGAATTCAGTACTAACGTTGGTTGTTTGACTTTCGAATGGCGATCTGATGTTTTTGCCATCATCCGATGCCAAAACTGTGCGCCATTGCGCGTGGAATATAGGTTCATTTCTTCTTGTTTCGTGTTTGAAGAAGGTCAAATCAACAGAAGCATCTGGTACGCTTATACTGGTCAATCCGACTTCCCAACCGCTCCCGAGGATGAGTGGATCTGGCAAACGATTCTTGAAGCTGTTTGCTGCATTTTTTGGGAACTCTTTCTTATCAGAATGACTGGGTAGCGTCATGTAAAAGTCAGTAGTCATGCTTGAAATCCAGTACTGCGTGAGTGAATCCTTGATCAAAGTTTACCAGTTGGTCATCGAGTTCTGTGACTTGCACGTGTATAATGTCTAAAATTCTATTGCGCACAGGTACATATGCAAGTTGATCTACCTCGTAGTGACTTTCATCTTCGGAGTAGGGAATCTCTCTCAAAAGAGTGGTCAGTTTACCACCAATGATACTCGGTTCTCCCACGTTACTGTTTACATACAACACTCGCTTGTATTGTCCATAAGCTTGCCTAAATGATTCATCCAGATTGATGAAATGCCAATTACAGAAGACGCTCAACCTCAGTCCGTCTGTGTCCCCTTCGTAAAAGGATTCTTCACCTGGGTCGTCTTGCTGAATAATATCATTGGCAGTGGGTATGAGATCATTGGGAAAGTCCTTCCTCAGGTTGTCAGACAATAGGTAACTGTTCTCCAGTTCGGTATTCACTTTCACCCATCCCATTTTCCGTGCAAATTCAATGCCGAACTCTATTTTGGGGTATTTAGTACTGTCCCCTAAATAGATATTGGTATTGTCGATGATCAAGGTATCCTTGTCCAATTTGAACACTGGGTAGTACTTCTTGCCTTCGTTTGATTTGAGACTTGCATCGTCTTGTGTTTGGTTCTGTAATTTATGCATGTACGTGTCAACGATAGCTTTCATCAAATGCTTTCCAGTAGTGACATGACTTTTGATGTCGCTAGATTGCAATGTGTTGTTCGCGCAGATCATCCCCGCTAGTATCATAGTTGACGTACCATGTGATGCGGCAGATGAACACGTCACTGAGAGTCAATTTGAGAGTGTTGTTAGGAAGTGTGATACTATGAAGTGCCACTTTCCATCCCTGGTCGTCGAATCGTAGCGGAAAAGGCAAACGGTTAAAAAAATGATTGGAGGAATTGTTAGGAAACTCCGTATGATCGTAATCGCTTCTCACTCTGACGTAAAAGTGTCTCATTGTATCGTCTTCAATTCCGTCTTGTCGATCCAACTGTCGTACTTATCTGGCCAACCTTTCCAGTGCACCAGGACTTTATTGCCTTTTCGTTTGACGATCTTGTCGATTCTGAACAGATCGTCTTCTTCGGACATGTACACTTTTTGCAGATCTTGTTTGTAGAAGGTTCCTTTTAGAGGTGTCCCATCAAATTCGTCGATCTTGTAGGTGGTCACAGGGGGTCCACGACTGACACTGCGAATCGTGAAGATTTCTTCCGTCCAACCAGGAAGATAACTCTTGTCGAACGTACGATGCTTTTTGTTGAGTCTGACTTGATCACCCACTTTTAAGAGAGTTCTTTTTCTGGGTTTTTTCGCTTGAAATCTGTGAGCGTACAGTCGATTCCACACTTTGTGTTCATTTTGGATGGTCACTTTTTTGGGTGCCATGCCAATACTTCGATGAAAAGAAGCATTGTATCCCTTCACCAAATCTGGTAACACATTGATGTAAGTCAAGGTGTTTTTGACCGTGAAATAACGATACATGCGTTGTTTCAAAGTACGATTGAAACGTTCCACAATGCTAGCTTTCGTATCTCCAGCCGTGGAAAAGTGATTGATCTTTTTTCGTTTCATCAGATCCGCAAAGGTCTTATTGTAAAATTCTTTTCCATCATCCGTTTGCAAATTCTGAGGTGTCCTTCCTTTAGCGCGTTTTAGGATCTTTTTGAAGGCATCTGTCACTGCTTCGCCGGTCTTGTTTTTCACGGGTTCGACCCATGCGTACTTGGACAAGACATCGATCACGTTCAAGAGATAACGGTTACCTTTGTTGTCTTTCGAAAGGGATTGGACTTCCACTAGATCTGCCACCCATTGTTGATCCATGTTGAACACCAGGACGGGCGTCGTTGTAAATCGTTTTCTTCTAGGTTTGTGAAGAGTATACCCCAAATCGCGTTCCAAAAGTTTTCGTGCTTTCCCCAAAGGAATCTTTTGAGCCTTGGCAAATCGTACCACACCCCCCAGACTCCCAGGCTTAGTCGGATCGTGATAGTCCGTCAAGAGCTTGAGGTTCTTCTTCTTCTCCTTCAGGTCCTTCTTAAGCTTGGGTTTCTTTGCCATGTCCTTCTTGACCTTTGGTTTCTTTGCCATTCGTTCGTCAGTTGCAATACGCAATGGTGAATCAAGTCTCCGTGCACTTGAACGAGTGATCGGAAGTCACTGAATGACGTGGGTCTGTACTTCAACCAAAGTATAAAGGGTATCAATCGGAAGGGGTTGAGGGATACTTTCACCTCTTCGAATGTTTTTATAGGATCCGCATCAATGATGCAAGCAGCTAACAAACCCCTTAATTTATAAAAGTCATACATATTTTGACATAACGTACAGACTTGATCGAAATACAAGCGCGTTTGCATAAACGACACAGACTCCATCTCGGATGAAAATGAACATTTTAATGAAAGATCAAGCTTTTTTTACATCTCATCTAACAAATCATGAGTTTGAAAACAGCTGTCAAAACGCTGGCATTCGTTACACACGGGCGACCAATCACGCGCTGAAAGATAATTCTTACATTGGTAATACTCAAAATCCTTCTCCGTTTTACATTTGTTGCACAGCAACATATCCATGGCATTGTCAAAACGCTCCTGCCATCTATTGCTTTCTCTCCTCTGTTTCAGAACCAATCGCGGCAAATGATAACACAGTTCTTCGTAGGAGATAATCTTGGATGGAAACTCAATCTTCTGCTGTAACTCTTTTGACAACGTTGTCTGGAGGGTCTTCTTGGTTGCAAACGGTGCCAAAAGGGTCAGCATATTGTAATGCCCCCAAATGTCAATCCTATTGCCTGTGATGAAACAACTCTCCCACTCCCAATCAAACTCATTCCCTGTAGGAATTTTTTTAAATTTGAAAGCGCCGACATTTGATTTGTACATCCATTTTAGATTGTACCTTCCAAACAAATATCCCGTTTGATTTTCTTTCAGGATATGCATCACGTCTCCTCCCCATCGTGGTACGCGATAGATCAATTGCTCTTCGCTGATCATTTCACTGTGCTGAACTGTGAGGCTATCGTCAAACAAGTACACCATTTTCCAACCTTTGTCAATGATCTCGGTCAGAGGTCGAGAGTTCAGATTGAACTCATTGGTAAGCAATTCGGTAACCTTGTCACTGTTGGTGTAAATGTTACGACTACCGAAAGTTCCTTTCTCATTGTTTGGATCGTTTTTCAGCACTTCGTTTCTCATGGCAGCAAGAATCTCGTCTTCGTCAGCGCTATGATCACCCAAGTAAGCTCTGTAGGTAGTGTTTAATTTCGGGTTGATCACATTACCATACCAACCAATCTTTGGCTCTAACCAAAATGGACGATTGCCCCATACTCGTTTTCTTCTCTCGTGAAATCGGTCGGAAAAACACAACTCAGCACCTTCTCCGGGCACGCGAGGACCAAACTCGCTGAAGGAATTAGCTTCTTCTTCAGGGATTTGCTGCAACGCTATTGCATCTATCATCGATGTTGCCATCCTCTTTTTTTTTTTGCTTGCCAAGCAATGCAGCTTCAAAATCTTGATACCAATGGTCCACGCACTGTTTGAACGTGTATCCCTTCGCAAATCCCCTTTTGAACCTCTCTGCCAAATAGTCTTCGTCTGTAGAGAAATCACTTCGATTCAAATCGAGATAATAAGTCATTCCACTCATGACGAATGAATGAACTACTCTTCAATTCTTCCACTTATATAGGTTTTGAGATCACGTGTCCCATAGGTCACCGAAATAGGGTGCCGAAATAGGCTGCCGAAAATGATTTCTGATTGGTCAACAAACTGGTTTGACGAGAAAAAACCGGATTTTAATTGACGCGAGTCGTCAAACAAGTTCATCTGCTGTCGTCATTTCAAAACACTATAAATGGAGAGACTCTTTCATTTCACTTTCACTGGTGTCAACGACTCGTACAGAACACCTCGATTCGATGGAATCCCCCTCGAGATATCAAATCAACGAAAATCCTCCTCCTCCACCGAAACCAAAACGCAAATACCAGCGAAAAAAGAAGCAGGAAAAGCCAATCCCTAAGAAACAAAAGAAAGGTGAGTCGACGGCAAGCATTCCTCCTAGGATGGAGTTTTTTTTCACTATTTTTTTTTCATTTTCTTATAGAGTTTCATTCCCTGGGACAAATGGTGAAAGATGGTGAAAATATTGAGGTACAAGTTTTGGAAGAAGGTGAAATCGCATTTGACCCGGATCGATTTTTGGAAGAATTTAATTCACCAAAGTTGCCCTGTCCCCTACACGAGGATGTCATTGCAAGAAAAAGTAGCTAGCAATGGTTGGGAGTACTTCTCTTGCCCAGTGTACGATCAAGGTGTCTATTGCTTCGTGCTGACTGGAAAAGATAAAAGCCAAGAGTACCTAGAGAAACTACGTTGCTGGCGCATAGCGATGAGCTATTACAAGGACAACCTTAACAAAATGCTGTGCTATTGCAACCAAAGTTTGATGTTGTCGATCTCAAAGTCGAAAGACAACCCAAACAGGTTCTACTTGCGCTGCCGACGCAACAAATGTCGTTTCTTTCAATGGGCTGACCGATATCCCAGTGCTCGGAATAAAGCTTGGTTTGAAGGAAGAGAGTACTATGGGTCAGCGGATCCCCTCTACAAAGGTCAAGAAGTCAACAGGAACGACCCCCCAAGGGATGAGGCAATGTGGAAGCAATGTCAGGAGGAGGTGTTCTATTTGAAAGATGATAATATCATTAATCTCCCACCAGAGTTAACGGGTCAAAAATACAGCAAAGACATGGAAGGTCAATTGAGAAATCAATTGTATTTCAAACGCATGTCAAATCCCATGTAACTTTTTTCACATGAATAAAGAGTTCACAAAAACGACAACACGTGATTGCATCTGTTTAACGCTTGCTCGTGGGTGTTCCCCAAAAACACGGATTCCCATCGCCCGTCATCCACATAGCATCCATAGATAGCTCCACACTCCGTTTCTACGACAGTTCCTTTGGTCCAACGTTCCTTAAGTTCTCCTTCAATGACAATGTAAAATGACTCCAAACACCTTGCACACGCGTGCTTTCTTTCCAGGTAAAAATGACGCCGTTGACATTGCACGCAAGGTTCCATGACTGAAAAAATCAATAAAAATATTGAAACGAAAATACATCTACACTGAGATCTGTGAGTTTCTTATACAACCGCGTATGCAATCGCTCATCGTAATGCACGCGTAGTCTCGACAGCCTAAGACAGATTTTTTCCAATGTCCTATACCAACGCAATAACATTAAGAACCAAGGCGTACGACCATTCTCTTTATGCATGTACAACAACGTTTCTACTTTCTTCCTCTGTCTTGTGCAATCTTTCGCAAGTCTACGTAAAGAAGGTAACATGACTCACTTCTCAGAACACGTGTTTGTCTTTCTCCTGACTGCACTCGCGTCAACAACAGAAGTGGTCTACTAACCAATCTGATTCCCTTATATATGAGAAAAGTGGATCACGTGACAAAATAGGAGAAAAGGGGGGATACCCCCCCATCCCCTTAGTAGACCACTCCTATCGATTTGATTGACACTACGCTGACGCGAGTGTGATCTGATTGGTTCATCTTAAACGACGTTTCCTGATTGGTTAACGCATTTTATAAATTTAGCGCGGCAAACCGATTTTTTCACTTGCAAACATAGTTTGGTCTTGAGCGCTTTTCAGCATGGCTGAAAACAAGAGAAGTAAAGAGGAAGAGGACAAATCAGATGAAGAATTACTACAAGCGGTAGAAGAACTGGAAGAGGACTTGTCGTTAGCGAAGGCAGTCGATGAGGAAGAAGAGGTAATTATGAGTCATTGGGATATATTACCTGTAGAAATTCAAAGAAAAATTCAGTGGTTAGCCGTTCGCGAGCATGTGCACGATAGGGTTCATTGGAAAGCATTAAACGCTATGTTCGATCCTTGCGACACATGTGATTTATTTTTACTGTATGAAGATGGTGATTTTGACAAAAAAGGAGATTTCACCAGAGGAATAAGAACGTTCGTAGTGTCAAGATATCCCGCTTACTCCCTCACTCTACAATTGGATCGACCAATGCCTTGGTACCATCGACGATGTGTACCCATTGAATATGACGATACATACTTCGCTGAACAAGAACTCTCTAATTCAATCAGGTAAAATCTCACTGGGATCGATTGCCATTGGAACTACAATTGACGATACAATGGTTAGCAGACAAGATGCATGTGCGTGAACGATTGTATCATTCATTTCAAAGAGGTACGAGACCCCGATGGTGGCGTGGAGCGACTTCGTGGAATAGAGTACATTTATACATCTATACTTGCAATGTTTGCGGTTTATTTCTAGACCAATATAAGGACAGAATAGACGAACGCGGCGATATCCTAAAGGTTGAAAAAGGACTCCAAGCAAGAATCCGACGCGTTGTATTTTTAGGAGACACAATGCATGTACATTGCGCATCTGAGTATTGTGTAGTGCGTGATCTGACTACTTATGAATGCGCCTTATGCGATGTCATTCACATTGGAAACCGACTATAATGTTTTCCACAGATTCAAAGCAGATGGGATCTCCTTCCACCGGAACTACAGTGCAAGATCCAGTGGATGGCCGATCGTGCGCATGCTCGCGAACGACTACGAAAGTGGTGCGCAACGACCTACAGACCAAGTCACGGACATTATTACTATGACATTTCCTATTACACCAATCGTTTACCGAAAAGAACCAACTGGGAATTCATTCATCTCTTATTCGTACATTGTAAAAAGTGCGGCTTGTATCGCAATCATTACAAGAACAAAGTGAATGGTATCGGTGACATCGAATACCATGTGACTATGAAACTGCTTTGGCCAATTTGGGCAGTGGACAGTTTAGTAAGCCGAGATATGAAAACCTACTATCACATAGGATGTTTGCCTGATGGTGATACCTTGAAGACAGAACGTTTCTATAAAGACACACCTGATTTATACGTTTGTTATTATCCCGCTTTTGCAGTTTAGTCTATGGGATCTTTTGCCACCAGAGGTGCAGTCCAAGATCCATTGGATGGCCCAGCGTGCGCATGGTCACGAACGATTAAACCGACAAATGCATAGTACTTACCTAGCTAGACGACCGCGATACTACAATACAGGCGAATATCAATGCAAAACGTCAAGCAACAGATGGAGAGATCCGCCTGTTTGCACGTGGAAAACCATCCATCATTGCCTCATTCATTGCTCCACATGCGGTTTGACGCATAAACATTACGAAGACAAAATAGACATCAGGGGTAACATAAAATACGTTGAAACACTACTCCCACATGGACTAAGAAGACGTAGTCACTGTTTAGTAACCGAAGATGGTGTGACATTCAATCATCATGGATGTAAAAAAATCACTCGGCATTTGAGTACGGGTATGCAATTCGCTTTGATGGGCATGAACATAATGCAAACATTTCGTCCAAGGCAAAAGATGCTAACACAGAGTTATTTCGCAGGTTACTGACAGTCTGTGGGATAGATTACCCCTCGAACTACAACAAAGAATTCAATGGATGGCAGACCATGAAATAACGAAACAACGATTGAAACGCTTTGTATATGGTGGTATCCAAGGAAGATACCGCACGAACACTCCAGGTCTAGAGATGCATTACTATTCCACCTGGGAAAATATTCATGCGTGCATCTCCCACTGGTTCAAATTCAAAGCGGAACATAAAAACAGAGTAGAAACCAATCATAGAAAATGGGCTTCCTATATATTGAGTCAGTTTCCAAGATCATACAGTTTTCTCTACATTTACTTCTAGGTAAAAACCGACTTCAGTTACTGGGACCGCTTACCCTATGAAATTCAATGCATCATTCAATGGACAGCCGATCGTACACATGCTCGCGAAAGACTAACACGAATGGTAACTGGAGGTATCGATCCTGTGCATCGATGTCTTTGGCAACGCCTCGACCCAGACCACGAATCCTACTATTACAGCACTTGGGAAAAGATTCATACTCATTTAGCGAAGCGAATAGAGCGAATAGAGAAAGGATGGACGAACAGATGGATGAATAGAGTGCAAAGAACATACTTCTGTAATTAATTCAATCATTATCTTTGCAGAGTTTATGGGATCGCTTACCTCCAGAACTACAGTGCAAGATCCAATGGATGGCCGATCGTGCGCATGCTCGCGATCGATTGAACAGACAATTCCGTTCCGAATACGTAGCCAAACGAACGCGATATTACAATTTTCGCGAAATGAACCGATATCCCATTGGTACGTGGAAAAGAATTTATCATAACTCACCATTTTACAACTGCGATAACTGTGGACTTCATTACTTACACTACGCCGATAAACTAAACGATGTGGGTGACATCACCAAAGTAGAAACTTTTCTATATGCGTGGCCGAAGAGACTAACTGTTATGTTTTACACGAGAGATCGCATCTCATTCCTTCACATGGGATGTTTTATTACCTGACTTTTATTCCTAGGTCAACCAAAGTTACTGGGATGTTTTACCACCGGAACTACAACGCAAGATCCAGTGGATGGCCGATCGCGCGGATGCTCGCGAACGATTAAACAAGGAAATCCAACAAGAGCATCATATTCCTTTGGCTGCTCGTTTTTTCAATAGACCCTACGTCTTTCACCAATACCGATACTTCAATCAACTCCCACAAAAAACAACCACGAATTGGAATAGAATTCAATGTTTTTTCGCTCATTGCATGTTTTGCGGACTCACATTCCGACATTACAAAGACAAATTGGATGAAAATGGTGACATAAAAAAAGTACACAGTCTACTTGTGTATTTCAGAGATAATCCCTATTACTGTCTGATGATGAAAGATAAGAACCACATTTACCATAGAGACTGTAGGAATGACTACTCAACTGATTGTCATTTCCATTTTCCAATGACTGACTGACTAAATTCTTCACAGGTCATCGACAGTCTGTGGGATCTTCTACCCCCTGAAATTCAATGCAAGATCCAGTGGATGGCCGATCGCGCGCATGCTCGCGAACGATTAAACATGATATGGAGCCCGCATAGTTGGATCAACCATTACTTTAATCGAAGCTGCTGTTATTGCGGTACCCTCATCGACGGATACCGCGGAAAACTGAACGAACAAGGAACCTTCATTTCTGTTCCCAAACGATTACAACCGCATAAACGATACACGAACACTTTTCCAATCTTAAAGAAACAACAGGTGTCTTTTGGAATCTCCATGCATATGACTTGTCACTTTGACTTTCTCGACAATAAAACCGTAACCTCATACATTGCTCCCACTCCCGACTTCAATCAACTTGCAGAAAAAATGAATGATGAACTCTTGCCCTGTGGATGGCCGCGGGTTTACGTCAATTAATTTTTTTCCATAGATCCAACGCGGATTCGACTTCCATTTAACCCATTGGCGCCTGTGCCGGCCGTAGCCGGCCGCGCGAAAACCACCCCCAAAATACCTGTGCCGGCCGTAGCCGGCCTTAAAAAGCACGTGTCCACAAATGCCCTTTCCCTCCCTCGCTGAGGTTTTTTGGGTTCTCCTATTGTTCTATAGATAATAAAGGCAAATAAACCAATCAGAATCTGTTTTCTGCGCATATTTTTAGGGAACTCTTGGGGTCCTAGAAAGAAGGTTTTTTGTACTAATCCGTGCGTTCAAAATGTACAAGAAAGTCATGGCGCATCGCGGCTCTTGTTTACAAACTTTCAAAGCCTTGTTTTTCATTCTGAACGTGGAAAATTCCCTCTAAAATGAAAAGTAGAAACACCGATCAATTTTTAAGTGGTTCTAAACTGAAAAATCATCGATAACAGAGTGCTAAAACCTTGCTGATGAAGGATTCATCTTTCCTTCCACGGCCGTGAAGAGATGGTGTCATGGCACTTCAAATGCGTTTTGAATACAAATCACGGACTTGAACACAGACTTAATGAGGCTTCTCAAGACTTCTGAGAACAAAATGGTAATGTACATTATTGCTTCAAGTTTGGATGGAATTTTTAGAAGGATCGGTAAAGCCATTGAGTGAATAATTGACTGCCGAAGCCGTCCGCTAAAATTTAAACTTTCGCTTTGGCGTGAACAAGTGAATAATTAACTCTTGTATGCAGGATTGCACGGCTTTGAAATTTTCGATGTTTTGACGCTTTTCAATACATTTCTTGGCTTCTTCTTACCTAAAAATTAATTTGAAAGAAAGTTTCTTTCAAGTTTCTTTCATTTTTCCATCTTTAGTCCGGAATTTTAGGCTTTTGAAGCCGAACAGATTTGACACGCACATGTTGTTATCCAATACGCATTTTTAACCAAGACTTGCTTCAGTTGTTTATTTAGCCGCTTTGTTTTGAGTTGTGTTTAAAGATTTAGAAACTTACTACAGTGCTTCAGAAAATACAAAGGAGTATGTTTATTAACATTAAAAGTAAAGGAAAGCGTTGAAGGCGTTGCTAGTGTTAATTTTGTGCTAGGAATTCTGTAGTATTGTAAGCGATTTTACGCTGTTTCACGCCGCCGTGATTTGTAAATATTTTCCATCTTCTCGAATTACCGCTTTTCTGAACCAAGAAATTTCCTTAGTACTTTTGAATTAATGGCAGTAGCAGCTGTACAGAATGAAAACCTAACTTTTACCAAAGTATTTTACGATATTTGTAAGACTTTGAACAGATTCTCTGTGTTTTTCCGAGCTCCAAAAATGATGCGCAGAGGTGAAGAAAACTTAATCGCTGTCTTCAAGTTTGGTTTGGGATCAATTTACGAAGGCTAATAAACTCTTTAAGTCATAAATTAGTCTTTCAACATGTCTAGTTGGAATAAAAGTTTACTTCAGGAACTAATCATTTGTCTGGATTTACTGCGGATATGGTTTATTTTTTCTACTCGCACGCTTGCATTAAATGCCGTAAAAGAGCCAGGTATTTAGGGGTGGGTGCGCGCTAAAAACCTTCAGGCGTCAATGGGTTAATGTGTCGTTGACAGACGATTAAGACGTTTTGGATTACGACACAGAAACTATACCACTCGCTTAGTCCAACGGGGTGGAGGTGTTGCTACCGTTCCCTTAGGGAGGAGAGAGAGACCCATCTTGCCCGGACAGATCGAAGAGGCACTGCAGCGTGCCATCAACGAACAAGTACTGACGGATGATGCTGTGCGAGGTAACGATCATTTACTCATCAACATCAACTCAAATCGTTTGAGAAATGCTTATCATTCACGACGAGTTCGCGTACGTGACTGGCGAACCAATTCTTTACAAGCCAGACAAATATTGGAAGAAATAAGTAAAATGTTAAACTCCAATGAACAATTCAGAATGGATGACACCTTCAGTCTCAACATCAGTCACATCCGTGATGATGCCGGTACAGATAAAAAGAGAGTGAAACCTGGTACCTATCAAATAGAGAAACTTTTACATAACAAGAAATCTGTCATCAAGATCAACAACGACGACGAACTGTGTTGTGCCAGAGCCCTGGTCACCATGAAAGCTTACTGCGATCACGGTACACGCAGTCCTATCTACGTGGAGTTAAGAAAGGGGCGAAAAACGCAAACGCAACAAGCCAAAGAATTGCATCGACTTGCCAACGTACCAGAAGGTGCCTGCGGCCTCACTGAAATTCAACAATTCCAAACCCATCTCAGAGAGTATCAGATCGTCGTCGTCGTCTCGGTGGACCATGGATATCAAATCATATTCAAAGGACCCACCAAACCTCATGAGAAACGTCTCATCTTGATCAAACATGGCGAACATTACCACGGATGCAATTCCCTCAAAGGTTTCTTCGGAAGGAACTTCTACTGCTTACATTGCGAAAAAGGATTTGATCACAATCGCCAAAAGGACCACGCGTGTCGAGGTAAACGATGCTACGCATGTCACCAAGCAACATGTCCAGATTTCCGCCGTGCTATCGCCGAGAAAACCAATGCCAGTTTGCCTTGTGAATCATGCGGAAGGAAGTTTTTTGGCGATACCTGTTTGAACCTGCACCGCACACACACAACAGAGGAAAAAAAAGCTGATCCGAAAAACAAAGACAGTGTTTGTTGCAGACACAAAAAATGCAACGCATGCAACAAGACCCTCACCCAATTTGAGGCCAACACCCGTCACATTTGCGGCTACGCCGAATGCCCCTCCTGCAAAAGATACCTCAATCTCTATCAGCACCAATGTTTCATCCAAAACCCAAAAAAGTTAGAAGAGCAGAGAAAGAAGAGAAAACAAAGGAAAAGGACAGCTGACGGTGTCACTGTCCACGAAGACCCCGATCCGCCCATCTTTGTCAGTTGGGATTCCGAAGCTCGTCAAGAAGAAGGCATTCACGTCCCCAATCTCATCTGCGCCATGACCGATCAGAGCGATGACCAATACCATTTCGAAGGAGAAACGTGCGTCACAGACTTCCTGGACTGGTTGAGAGCAATCGCAACAGACGAGCAACCTGTCATTGCCATCGCACACAATTTTCAAGGGTACGATTCCCATTTCATCTTAGAGGAACTGTACAGACAAGCCATTTGCCCCGACCAAATCGTGAACGGAGCAAAAATTTTGTCCATGTCCCATGGTAACATCACTTTCAAAGACTCCATGTGCTTCCTGCAAATGCCACTGAGTTCGTTTCCCAAAGCCTTCGGACTAACCGAGCAGACCAAAGGGTTCTTCCCTCACTTCTTCAACAACCAAGAGAATCAAGACTACGTAGGACCCATACCTGCTCGCGATTACTATGATCCCGAAGGAATGTCCAAAAGCAGAAAAGAAGAGTTTGAAAAGTGGTACGCCGAACGCCTCGCCGAAGACTATGAATTCAACTTTCAAGATGAACTGTTGGCGTATTGCCAATCAGATGTAAAACTACTCCACGAAGGATGCGAAGTGTTTCGCAATGAGTTCCAAGAAGTGGCAGGATTTGATCCCATGGAATGTTGCCTCACTATTGCTTCGGCATGCAATCTCTACTTCCGTACCAATTGCATGCTTGACAACACACTAGGATCCGAACCCGTGCGAGGGTGGCATGGTAAAGGCAAACCACATTCCCACGCATCCCTAGAATGGTTGCATTATGTGAACCACACGCTACCCAGCTGCTCCTCCACCATAAGTGATCGCGTTGCTCATGCCAGAAACGGTGGAGAACGTAGAGTGCAAGTCGACAACCAGCGAATCTATGTGGACGGATACGACGAAAGAACCCACACTGTCTACGAATTCAACGGTTGCTATTTTCACGGTTGTCCAACATGCTTCCCCGACAGAGACAAAAAACACGTGAAACTCAATGAACGCAGCATGTGAGATGTCTACGAAGAGACCCAAACTCGACTAAAACGATTGCAAGACGCCGGTTACACAGTGATAGAGATGTGGGAATGTCAATGGAACGACATCAAATCTAAACACAAAGACATCAACGACTACGTCGAGTCGTTAGACTTGATCGAAAGGTTAGAACCGCGAGAGGCCTTCTTCGGGGGACGCACCAATGCTGTGAAACTCTATCACCAAGTCGAAGAAGGGGAAAAAATCCACTACGTCGATTTCACATCCCTGTATCCCTACGTGAACAAAAACTGCGACTATCCTCTTGGCCATCCAACCATCTTGACCGAACCAGGTCACACCGACATTTCCCAGTTCTTTGGCTTAGCCAAGTGCACTGTGCTACCTCCCCGCGGATTGTATCATCCAGTCTTACCCTACCGAAGTGGAGGAAAATTGACCTTCCCCTTGTGTCGCACCTGCGTCGAAAAAGAACAACCCAAACTGCTGACCGAACGATCCCCTCTTTGCAACCACACGGCACAGAAACGACAACTCACCGGGACATGGTGCACACCAGAATTAGAAGAAGCCGTTCGGCAGGGTTACCACATCATCCACATACACGAAGTTTGGCATTTCAGCCAACGCACCAATGTCATGTTCAAAACATACGTGAACACTTTCCTCAAGATGAAGCAAGAAGCCAGCGGATGGCCAAGTTGGGTTGGCAACGACGTCGACAAACAGACCGAATACCTCACGACCTACGAACTGAAAGAAGGGATTCGACTTGATCCTAGCAAAATCGAAAAGAATCCCGGCAAACGATCCCTAGCCAAAATGATGCTGAATTCCTTCTGGGGAAAATACGGTCAACAGAGTAACAAGTCCCAAGTAGAGGCTTTCACTTCCCCCAGTGCTTTTCACCACCTACTACAAGACGACACCAAACAAATCCACAACGTACGAATCGTCAACGAAGAAATGATAGAAGTCGTGTACGACAACGTGATTGATTACGACCCAGTCCAAGTGAACATCAACATCTTTGTGGCTTGTTTCACCACCTGCTGGGCACGTTTGAAACTGTATCGCGAAGGTCTCGACAAACTCAAACCCCAACAAACACTGTATTTCGACACTGACTCGATCATCTACAAAGCCAAAGAAGGAGAAACGAACTTGCCATTGGGTGATTTCCTGGGCGAATTCACCAACGAACTGGATGAAGGAGACTACATCGTAGAATTCGCTGCAGCTGGTCCAAAAAATTACACCTACAAGACCAAAAATGGAAAGATTTCGTGCAAAGTCCGAGGATTTTCACTCAATGCCAGAGGATCAGAACAACTGAACTTTGACATACTGAAACAAAATGTGATCGACGAAGTCACAAGACCTCTCAAACTCAAAACGACAAATTCCCGTGTTCAATCCACATAAAATCACGTGCGACGCCAACAAAAAACAATTGAACACAGAGACGGAGATCAAACGCTACCAAGTCGTTTTCGACAAACGTGTGGTGGATCCAAGTACCTTCTATTCCTACCCCTACGGATACTTCGAATGCAACTATTGGGATCAACAAACTGCTGAATTGTTAATAGAACTTTAAATGGGAGGACTGTTCAGCAAACTAGTCGATGACGATACCCCCGAACATAGACAAAGCATCAAAGACTACAAAAGCAAGCATCCAAAACCTTACTCGTGGCATCGCGATGCCATGCTATACGGTACAAAGGAACAAATACCATTACTCAAGGACACCACGCATTAATGCGCATGCGTACGAAAACATCGGATACCACATGGAGGACAAGACGAAGCGTGACAAACATATATATATAGAGAACTCGTCACTTAACTCGATTAGTCACACGACATGTATCATGATATAGTCGTGTGACCCTAAGTGACCCTAACTCTTACGCATGCGCAACCCCGGACTTGTCGACAACGACCCCCGGGGCTTGTAATTTTACCCCAGGGATCATGACGTCATTAAACTTGTCAATCAAATGATCACGTGTCTTCTCTGACTCCTCTGATTGGTTCTGGCCTAAACCCAGTCAAAAAGTGCAAATATGACGTCACAGGTCATGTGACTTATGATGACGTCAGGTCACGTGACCCAAATCCGGCCTTATGATTGGCTGTGGCCTAAAATACTCTTCTCTTATTGGAGGGGTCTTAAACCAAGGGGCTTTACTACTGTATAGCAACATCAGAGTACAAGATTGGGACAAGTTGGTTGGCTGTCCCAGTGTATTGTACGTAAACATCCTTGGTGGCTAATGAATGTGCTGGAGCCGATTCCGTTCTGAAACTTGTTTTTATTCTGGCTGTTCTGGTCCAGGATCAAATTCTGGCTTTTGTTCTGGTTCAAAATTCTTGATAGTCCGGTGGCTTATCTCCTGAATTGTGCAACTTTTGTTAGAAGCACCAAACTTAGCAGGATTACAAGCATTCACATACTAATCAATTCTTGAAATAGTACTTACTTACTTATACCCTTTCGCTCCTGGTGGAGCATAGGTCCTCGGAAACAATTGCTCTCCACCGTGATCTGTTCTGTGCTGACCTTTCCAACTGCCACCAGGTGTAGCCAGCATTTTTCGCCTCGTTGTCTACCGTCCTCCTCCAGCTGTTTCTGGGACGGCCTCTGCTCCTCTTCCCCTGTGGGTTCCATCTCAGTGCCTGCTTGGTGACATTGCAGTTAGGTTTCCTGAGAGTGTGCCCAATCCAACCCCACTTTCGCCTTCTTATCTGGATGTTGATCCTTTCCTGCTGAGTTGTTGTCCATAGTTCTTCATTTGTTATGACCTCTGGCCAGTGGATGCCCATGATGGACCTCAGGCATTTGTTGATAAAGGTCTGCAGTTTGGTGGAGTTTGCTTTTGTTACTCTCCACGTTTCAGAGCCGTAAAGGAGGACCGACTTTACGTTGGTATTAAACAACACCAATTTCCTAATTTCAACTGGTAAGCAGCAAATGAAATTTTCAGCAAAGGGACCCCTTCCCCCCAGTAACCCATTAAAAAAAATACAGATATGAATGCTTTAAATTAGGCCTACAATTGTTAGAATTGTTATGTTTTGACCATCTTTTCTATGCTAATAATTTACTCAGTAATTATTTCATGGAAAAATATTTACTCTCTTGACAACCCCAGCATGCAGTTTACATGCTTTGGGGCTGTTTTCAAAATGGTGGGATGGTTTAGTTTGATTTTCGAACTTTTAGAAGAAGTCCCTGTTGAGGATTTTCTGCAAGAACAGCTTCTTCGCAGAGCAGATGATGAAGCAATTTTACTCCTTGCAGCCGCTTGGCCAAGCCGAAAAGAGCATGTTCGAACTAAGAACTTTTATGAAAATACTGTCCCTAACAACATACCGGGAGACTTCTGAAGTCACGTCTGTATGTCAAGGCAGACGGTTACAGTTCAGGAAGATTTGCTTTTGTTACACAACAACATACCTCTGTTTTCTGTTCATGGAGGAGGACAAGAAAGCAAGTGCTTCTGACATTGTGGATACTTCAAAATCCTGGATGTTTGTAGGGCAATGGTGTACAGAGTGTAGAGATGAGTTTGCAAAGGTATTGTCAGGCACCTGATGGATGAGTTCACCATGTTTCCTACTTTAAAAAAGCTCAGGTGGCAATGAATGCCTGGGAGATGCAGCTTCCCCCTGACCCCATTTCGAGGCAGAGAACATTTGACAGCTGGACAAAGACGGTACAATTTATTGCAAATGTCTATTGGACTTCATAAGAACGGGTTTGGAAAACTTGAAACAATGATAGATACACAATATTTGTACTATTGAAGATGATTCTGATCATAATGACGATGATGAAGATGATGACATCTTTCCACCAGGGGTAGGAGGAGTTGATAAGAGAAACATAACGAGACTGATCCCATAAACATAAATTTTATAAGTGGTTTATGTCGTTGATACATTTTACCGAGTGTTTGATCTACCAAGCACCTCTCTGGATTTGCTTAAAATATCAACTCAAGGCTAGTCAGGGGTATTATAAATATCAAAATCAGTTTAGATAAGTCCCCCCACCGTTTTACAAAAAACAGAAATTAACTATGCAATGCAACTGGAGAGTCACAGATCTCTTTTTCAATACCAAACATGTTTTTGGTCTTGCTTGAAATATTAACAGTTTTGTATGACGTCATCTTGAGAAAAGATTTTGTGAAGCTCATCATAGAAGTTCCACTTCTTTTGATCATTTCCACTGATTTTATTGTGGTTGACACAGGTAACCTAGCTTCCCTTCAGATGTTTCATTTTCATCTCACATTTTAGCACTGTAGAACACTCTCTTCTGTAACTTGTCGCTAATTTCTTCCCACAAAGTCTTGTTCTTTGTGTTTATATCTTTAAGTCTTTCTCTACATTCCGCATAACAGGAAATTAACAACGAAACAACAGCTGTGGACCAGCGTACAGCACCTCTCGATTCGCCTTCGCCATCTTTACTTGACTGACTTGTTTCATGGTAGACTTTATTTTACAATCCTGAAGGACGAGCTTGCTGCAATGGCAAATATAGCAAGGGAGCTGAAGGAGGGTTTGAAAAAGTATCATTCCCATCGTGTTTCTGAGCTGTCAGAATGACTTGAGGCTTGATTTGATGATAATTCCTGGAATCAAGAAGATTACAGTCAAGATTCAATGCATCTGTTCTATCACTGGCCGCTGTTATCCAAATTGTGTCACAGTTCTGAAGTGCTTTTACACAAGACAAAGTTGCACTGATCACATCCTGTGAAGTCTCTTGTGTACAGGTAGGAATGTACTGGTTTGATGTCAAAAGGGATTCTTGACAAGGTGTCAGCATATTTGTTTGCTTTTCCAGGCCTGTACTTTATCTCAAAATTGCAATCAGCTGGCCCTGAGACCAAGTGATGTCCCATTGAATTAAGTTTCGCTGTCAATAAGACACACGTCCATGTAAACTGTGAATGGTACTGCATAGTACAGATAATCCCTGATCTGCTCACAGATAGCCCATTTTAAAGCTAAAAATTCTAACTTTCTGGAATGAAGGTGATAATTTCTCCCTGTGGGAGTGAGAGTTCTAGACCCACATCCTATGACATGCATTTTACCCGACTGTCGCTGATAAAGCACTGTCCCCAGTCCTTCGTTTGACATATCTCTGTGCAGAACAAATGGGAGATCATAATCTGGATAATCATCGTAACCATGACCAATCCTTGAGAGTGATGCTCCTTCCTGTACAAGCATTAACCTAACTATTGTACGCTTTTCCTCGGTAAGTTCTTCAAAGTCAACAGCAGTAATGTAGCTACATGGCTGTTCTTCATAGTTATTGTCACCGCCTCTATCAGTACATTGTTCTTGTTTGTCAGCATTTGGAGATTCTGCTACATGCCCACTGGAAGAATTTGCCTCTTTTAACTTCACTTCAAGAGGGGTGACTGATTTCACATGCTGAAGATGTCCTGGTGCTGTTCTTCCTTTCAAAGTGATGTCATGCTTTGTTGGATTTTCCATGCGGATGTTAACTCGGCAAGTGGAACCCCCTGCTACAGTTACTTGCGTTTCTGGTATCTTGCGGCTGCTAGGCCAAGATTGGTTTTTGGTCAGCTTCAAACAACACCGGTATCTTGCTAACTGGATGTACTGCACCACAACACTAAACAGTAATAGACTGTCCTCGGAGAATTACATTGTCTTGCTTCCTTGTCCCAACAGTAAACAGGTCCTTTGCAGGTGCAGATTTTATGAGCTGAACAAGGGCCTCCACCTTTTCTCGCTTAACACCAGTTAAACTTGATGAAAGCACATCCACCATCGATCAGTCAGCTCTCGCCTGAGCACCACATTCAGACTGCTTATGATCTCTTCAATTACATTAAATCCAACAATGGGCATATCCAGAGTATCCTTGGCAACCAAAAATGGTGCTTAAATGTGGTAAAAGTCCTCAGTAAGGTTAAAAGTCAGTTCCACCCCACTCTCAGGGTAGGTCAGTTCCATTCGCTGCCTTCAAATCAAGCCCATGCCTGCCCAACAATTCTGCTATGTCTTGAATGTCACAACCTGGACAACATTGCCTCGACCAACTTCACAAAATAAATTGACACTTGAGCTCCCATATCCCAAAGGGCCTCAGTCTCTATTCCATTTAGCAAACATTTGACACTACACTTCTTCCCCACAAGACGACTCACCTGTGCATGCTCCTGTGGGGACAAATGGCTCACACGTCTTGTCTCTGTTTTCTCTACACTTTCGCTCTTCTAACGATGATAAGGCCTGACAGTGTTTTATGTTGTCTCCGGTGTTTCTGTTGACATTTCCCTCAAACAGTAGGTAATAGCTTCACAACTGTTGTTATTCCGAATGTATTTGACGGTCGTTATTTAAATTGTAATGTATTTCACAGGAATTGTTAATTCACTTTATCATTGGTTAAGGCGTTTTTCCTTTTGTTATCCAACAATTGTTTTTTCCATTCAAATTAGCATTTATATATGTGTTGTATTTTTCCTTTCTGTGTATAACCGTTTTCGAGATAAAGTTGTTCGACGCTGTAAAAACATTAGGTTATGGGCCCAGGAGAGTGTGGTTTGCTCAAGTTGAAATTGAGATGATCAGCGTCTGTGATTGATTGGATTTTCGAGCGTAGGATCGAGCAGGCTTTTGAATTTGTGACGGATTTATTTTTAAACGGTTGTGTGAATCAAACATGGAGGAAAAGTGGTCGATCGACAAACTCAACGGAAGCAACTGGAACACTTGGAAATTTCAAATGAAACATTTACTGCTGGCGAAAGGATTATGGGGCTTGGTAGATGGATCAGAAGTCCTTGCAGACGACACCACGACAGCGGTGCAAGCCCTTTTTCGATCGAGGCTACAAAAAGCGTTCTCAACAATTGTGTTGGCGATTGATAGTGCTCAGCTTTACTTGATCACCTCAAGCGAAGAACCGAAGCAAGCGTGGGATGCGTTAAGGAAACATTTTGAACGAGAGACACTCGCGAACAAACTATTTTTAAAGAAGCAGTATTTTCATTCCGAGATGAAAGAGGGTACATCGGTGGAACAACATTTGAAGCACATGAAGGACATCACCGATAAACTAGCAGCAATTGGGGCACCCATTTCCAAGGAGGATCAAGTTGTGACTTTATTAGGAAGTTTACAGAGAAGTTTCGCAACCCTTGTCACTGCTATCCAAGCTAGAATGGATGGAGTTAGCCTGGATTATGTCCAGCAAGCACTCATTCACGAAGAAATTAAGCAATCTGAGCTATCCGGTCAGTTATTAGAAGCTGAGTCAGCACTGACGGGGGCCTTCAGGAGAGATATGCCACGCGATCAGCCAACATGTTTTAGATGCGGTACTGTGGGCCATGTTTGCCGTGATTGTCCACGTAATCAGCCTACATGTTTTGGATGCGGTGATGTGGGCCACATTCGCCGTTATTGTCCCAAGAAATTTAAATGGCACAAAGCAAAAATGGCCAAGAGTGACGAGCGCTGACCAAAAAATTCTGACTTCGAAGGTGAAGATGTTTATGCTACTGCGTTTATGGCGTCTGTTGAGAGCGTGGAGTCTGCGGAGAAGAAATGTAGTCCATGGGTTATCGACTCGGGTGCATCAAGTCATATGATGAAAGCAAAGCACGTTATGGTGAATTTTCAGGAATTTGACAAGCCTGAAAATGTTGCGCTGGGTGGTGGTCGTGTTGTGAAAGCGTTGGGGTCTGGAAGCGTACAAATGAATATGCTGTTTGAAGCAACTGAATCCAAGAAAGCAGTTTTGTATGATGTGCTGTACGTGCCTAAACTCACTTGCAACCTTTTTTCTGTAAGAGCTGCAGTTGCTAAGGGCAACGCTGTAGAGTTTGGTCCGCAAAAATGTTGTATCTGGGATGAAAATGGAAAGCTTTGTGGAATGGGCTCACTGGCTGATAAACTCTATCAACTAGACTGTCAAGTTGTTCCTACTGCGGACACTGGGTACGCCTCAGTTGCGTCATCTCAAGGTAGCGACTTATGGCATCAACGTCTTGGACATGTACATGAGCCACGCCTCAAGAAATGTGTGGAGAGTGAATCTGTACAAGGGATTGACATCAAGAAAATGACTGAACTGTCCTTCTGTGAAGGATGTTTGGCTGGGAAGATGTGTAGAAAACCGTTTCCCGCAGTGGGAGAGATCCGGTCGACACGGAGACTACAGCTTGTGCACAGTGACGTCTGCGGTCCAATGCACACGCCCTCGATTGGAGGAGCAAAGTATTTTGTTACGTTTATTGATGACTACACTCGGTACTGTGCTGTATACTTCATGAAACACAAGTCAGAAGTGTTTGATAAGTTTATAGAATTTGAAGCCTCAGTTACCAATGATGTCTGAAAGGCAATAGGAACTTTGCGAACGGACAATGACGGCGAGTATTTGTCTACTGAATTACAGAGCTATCTGAAAGAGAAAGGAATTAGACATGAACTGACAGTACCACACTCACCCCAACAGAATGGTGTAGCAGAAAGAATGAATCGGACTTTGGTCGAGTCAGCACGTTCGATGATTGCGCATGCGGCATTATCGAACATCTTTTGGGCTGAAGCCATCTCTACAGCTGCTTATGTGAGAAACCGCCTTCCTATGACGGCGCTTAAAGAGAATGAAACTCCTTATGAGAGGTGGTATGGAAGGAAACCAGATGTGAGCCACTTACGTGTATTTGGGTGTATGGCTTATGCCCACGTACCTGACAGTGAACAACGGAAGCTTGACAAGAAGTCGAAGAAGATGCGTTTCGTGGGCTACAGTTTAGCGTCAAAGGGATATCGACTTTTTGATGAGACAAACCGAAAGATGTATATCCGGAGAGATGTGGAGTTCAATGAAAACGATTTCGGTCAGAAGCAAGCCATGACAACAGAGCCAGACCCAAGGTGCGAGGAAGCGAAGCAAAATGAGGTACCCCCTAGAAAAGATGAAGAAGGAGAACAAGGAGAAATGAAGAAATTAGAAGAAGACACGCTGGAAGAACCTCGACAGTCTGTAAGAACACGAAAAGCACCAGTCAGATATGGCTATGATGAATACGCAGATACGGCAACTCACCACGTACATCATGTCGCCTATCATCTTTCTGAGATTGACGAACCCACAACTATGCAAGAAGCAAGATTAAGTGATCACGCTGCAGAATGGAAAGTCGCTAGAGATTCAGAATACAATTTGCTGATTGAAAACAAGACGTGGGAGTTGGTTGAATTAGCCCCAGGTCGGAAAGCTGTTGGGTGCAAATGGGTGTTTAAACTGAAACACGCTGGGGACGGTACAGTGGAACGATTCAAAGCACGCCTAGTGGCCAAGGGTTACGCCCAGAAATATGGAATTGACTATGATGAAACTTTTTCACCCGTAGTTCGTTTCTCTCCAATACGTTTCTTGTTAGCGTTTGCAGTTCAGAATGATTTGCTGATTCACCAGATGGACGTAGAAACCGCTTTTCTCAATGGTAAACTCGATGAAGAAATTTACATGCAGCAACCAGAAGGCTACATGAAGCCTGGGGAGGAGCATTTGGTATGCAAGCTAGAGAAGTTGCTGTATGGGTTAAAGCAGTCTTGTTGGAACAAAGCTTTTCGGGAATGTATTGAGAAGATTGGCTTCATTCAAGCCTCGGCAGATCCCTGTGTGTTCATCAGAAAGGATGCATTGACTATCATTGGAGTTCACGTTGATGATCTGATGATACTAGCTAGAAACATGACGGAGATAAGAGTGTCAAGGACAGCCTAAAGTTGCAGTTTAAGAGGAAGGACATGGGGGAGCTGCATTACTATGTCGGAGCCTGTATTGTTCAAGATGTGAAAAACAAGCAAGTTCATGTTTATCAAGGGCAGTACACCGAAAAGATGCTCGAGAAGTATGGGCAAACAGAAGCGAAACCGGTGTCTACACCTGATTTGAACGTCAAGCTGCAAAAGGAAGATGGTTTTAGCAGACCGGTTGATGCGACCTCGTACCAGTCAATGGTTGGAAGCCTACTTTATGCTGCAATCGCAACTCGTCCAGACATCGCCCAAGCAATGGGAGTTGTCTCAAAGTTCTGTGCCAATCCTACACAAAATCATTTAACAGCAGCAAAGCGGATCCTCAGATATCTGAAAGCAACTGCATATCTTGGTTTGAGTTACAAGAAGTGTGCTAATGGAAATTTGATCGGTTACTCAGATGCAGATTGGGTGGGAGATATAGATGACCGTCATTCCACTTCAGGAAACGTGTTCTCATTTGCGTGTGGAGCAGTGAGTTGGTTAAGCAAAAAACAGGCTACCGTTGCATTGTTGACAGCAGAAGCAGAGTATGTAGCCCTAAGTACGGCCACTCAGGAAGCAATTTGGCTTTGAAGGTTGTTGGCAGACGTAGGAGAACCTCCAGAGGGGCCAACTGAGATATATGAAGACAACCAAGGGGCTATTTCAATGGCTAAGAATCCCGTGGGCCATGCCAGAAACACGCACATCGATATACGTTACCACTTCATTCGCAAAGGAGTACAGCAAAGCGGATCCTCAGATATCTGAAAGCAACTGCATATCTTGGTTTGAGTTACAAGAAGTGTGCTAATGGAAATTTGATCAGTTACTCAAAGCAACTGCATATCTTGGTTTGAGTTACAAGAAGTGTGCTAATGGAAATTTGATCGATTACTCAGATGCAGATTGGGTGGGAGATATAGATGACCGTCATTCCACTTCAGGAAACGTGTTCTCATTTGCGTGTGGAGCAGTGAGTTGGTTAAGCAAAAAACAGGCTACCGTTGCATTGTTGACAGCAGAAGCAGAGTATGTAGCCCTAAGTACGGCCACTCAGGAAGCAATTTGGCTTTGAAGGTTGTTGGCAGACGTAGGAGAACCTCCAGAGGGGCCAACTGAGATATATGAAGACAACCAAGGGGCTATTTCAATGGCTAAGAATCCCGTGGGCCATGCCAGAAACACGCACATCGATATACGTTACCACTTCATTCGCAAAGGAGTACAGGACGGAGCAATCGCCTTGAAATACATTGCTACTGACGAGATGATTGCTGACATCCTGACGAAATCTTTGCCTAAGCATCGCTTTCAGAAACTTGTTACTGAGCTAGGCATGAAAACTGTCAAATAAGCAACGTCAAAAGTGGGAGTGTTGTTATTCCGAAAGTATTTGACGGTTGTTATTTAAATTGTAATGTATTTCACAGGAATTGTTAATTCAGTTTATCATTAACAATTGTTTTTTCCATTCGAATTAGCATTTATATATGTGTTGTATTTTTCCTTTCTGTGTATAGCCGTTTTCGAGATAAAGTTGTTTGACGCTGTAAAAACATTAACAACTACTGCATTGCTTGAATTAGAAAATGCCCTCTTTGTTTCCACAGAACTTGCAGGCATGATGGGACTAGAGTGCTTCAGCTACACCCTGTCCCACTGATGCAGCCTCCTCTCGTTTGATCCCCTTCTACACCTGATTGCAAAATGATCTGTTGAACCACACTTGACCAATAATCGCAGTTGTCCACACCTGCTAAACTGCGTGCATTTCATATGCTATGAGGAAACTGTGACTGGTTAGCAGATGCTACTGGGGCACTGACCCTTTTAAAGGCTTCTTTCGGAGAGGCAAGGTTGGACGGCACTGCTTCCAGTGCTGTTACTGAAGTATTTGGCTTTTGGCCCTTACTACTGTCACTTACTACTGTCACTCTTGGGTGCTTGACTTGAATTTGGCTGGGGTTGGACATCTTTGGGAGTTGACAAAAGGAATCCTGAAAAAAAGCTGGTTTGTCTTTATTTGGAGTGTAGATATTGCCCAGGGAAAACCACCTTTTATTTACTTTGATGTCACATATAATGAAGCGCCCTGATGGATCAATGAAAGTTTCTGAATTTGTAAATTGAAACTGTTGTTGAAAAGAAGGCATACTCCTGCTTCATTGCTACTATAGGTGCTAAGAATAGTTTGGTAGCCCCATTGTGAGGCCCATAAGTGATTTGAATTTTCAATACAGTGTACCTCTTGCAGCATATAAATCTTGAAAATTGTTTTCATCAAAGCCAATTTAACACCTCTCTGTGTTTTACATTACCTCTAAGTCCCCTGTGAATATCCAACACTATTGCAAGTTGGAGTAGGCTCAGAAGGTTTGCGTGGTTTGACTTAAGAATTGGCTAATTTTCAAACAACTTTAATCATGAGAAAACATCAACATTGCTGCCATCTTGTGAAGGTGTGCTCGTGCACTCACAATTTCATAATGCATTGCGATCTTAAAGCGTGACACGATGTCACAACATCCGTAACCCTTCCCCCTGTTTACCATGTGGAAGATGCGAGGGTGTGAGGGGTTCCTCGAAATCCCTACTTGACACAAACGACTGTGGTCTTCAGTTAAGAATCATTTTAACTTCGATTACCACAGTCATCAATTCTTCGTAGGTAAGTGTGGCTCCACTGATAGTCTTCTTTAGACATCTCTTTACTGATCTCACAAGTGTCTCAAATACTCCACCCCACCATGGTGCTTTCTCAAGGTTGAATGTCCACTTCATATGTTCCTTTGCAAAATGTTGCTTCACTCCAGGGTCATTCAGTATTCTTGTGATTTGTCGTGTAGTGGGCTTGATAGTTTTCCCATTGTCAGACACTACTGCTAAAGGTCTTCCTTGCCTCGCTGTAAATCTCCTAAAACTTCTCAGGAATGCTTTGGTTGTCAGATCTGGTACGAGATGCAAATGGTAGCTCGGGTAACACAACATGTTTAGAGACAGATCCACACCTTCTGTTGAGGACTGTATAGAGTGGGCCTGCATAGTCAACTCCGATATAGGTAAACAGTGGCTCCTCCTTTACTCTGAACTCTGGAAGAGGTGGCGGCAGCGGCACCTTGAATGGTCCTCACTCAAGTTTTCGGCACACAACACACCGATGCAACAGCTTTCTCACGACCTGTCTGCCCTGAACGATCCAAAATCTTGATCTCAATTCAGTTAGGGTTGACTTCACACCACCATGCATTACTCGTTTGTGGCTTTCTCTTACAAAGAGGGATGTGATATGATGACTCTTGTTTAACAGAATTGAGTACTTTGTTGAAGAGGGTAACAAACATCCCATACATCTCACGATTCCATGCTCATCTGTGAATAGGCCAAACTGATGTGTCCAAATTTCAAATTTAGGATTCTTGCTCAAGGAACTCTGCATTTCCTTCATCCAAAGTGTTTCCGCTGCTGCTATATCTTGACTTGTCAGCTCTTTTTGCATTTGCACATTCTTCTGTAACTTTGATTTCATGATAGCCTGCAGCTGATGAGGAAGAAATCAAGACGGCAAGATATTTCGGTGTTACACCTTCTCCAAGTGTATCGTGTTATGAGCGGATTTCGGTCACGCCAGACGTCGCCTACGTCAAGATTTATTTGAACTTTTCTTATTTCAGCCAATGCCTTTGTATGGGAGGTGCTGGCGTTGCCCCCTTGTTTGTCTAACTCCACATTTAAAACCAAATTGAAATCTCTGCCCATGACAATATTGTCGCAATCAAAATCATGCATTTGATTTGTAATGTTTTGAAAGAAACAAGGGTCATCCTTGTTCGGAGCGTAAAGATTAGCTAATGTGAAACATAGGTTGGCGGCTTTAATATGTAAGATAATAAAGCGGCCTCCTGGATCTATGTACTCCTTGCTTAATACAAAATTGAAATTGTTTTTAAATAGAATAGCCACAGCGGGTTTTCGACTACTGTTGCACCCAAAGAATGCTTTATAGCCCCATTTGTTTTGCCACAGGTCTTGTTTTTCATTTGTGCAGTGCACTTCCTGTAGAAAGAAAACTTAGAAGTTTTTCTCTCTAAGCCATTGGAACGTTTCTTGACGTTTCGCTTCCCCTGATAAACCTCTCATGTTCAAAGAGCAAATATTTAAGAAGTGTGATAGTGAAAACAATTATCCTGCTTTAGAATCCACTCAACCAAAACATAGCCGCCATTAAATAGAGAGACTAATAATAGACCTATTGTGAACAATGTAAACAACATGTAGAAAAAGAACAAGAACAAACAAGGAGACTGGTGAGGAATGGCTGCCGAGTAGACGGCCTTTTAAAGCTCCTTGGGTTTCTCGAAATTTATCGCTCAAATTATCCTAACCTATGGACAGCCCTTCACTATCTGGTAAAAGAAAAGTTAGTTTGATTTCACCTAACAGTGTTAAGTCTTCTCCGGCGGAAAAAAGGACACGAGAAGAAGAATTCTGCGAAGTTAGCGAGAACGACGAAGCGATTACCGCTCTTGACATGGCTGGAGACTTAGCCACGAAGATGGATTTGGCATTATCTAAGTTGGAGAAACTTGATACGATTGAAAAACGCCTGGACAGCGTGATTGCCTCTATCTCCAGCATTGAAGAAACTGTCGGCCGTCTCGATAAGGACGTTTTAACTTTGAAGAAGAAGACCAGTGACGCCGAGACGAGGGTCAACGAACTCAAGGAAGGGGCAAAATTTAATGAAACAGAACTTTCTGACGTCAAGTGCGACACTAAGAAAGCCCAGTTCGATACCGAAGAACTAAGAAAGCAAGTTCTGTATCTGGAAGCCTATAGCAGGCGAGAGAACTTGAAGTTTGCTGGAATACCGGAAAATATTCCTGAAGGTCAACAGATGGAAAACACTAAAGAGCTAGTATACGAGTTCCTGGAGAAAGAACTAAAAATTGCCAATCCGCGAGACCGTACTGAATTTCAAAGAATTCACCAGCTGGGGAAGCCGAGTTGGAAGGGTCCGCGACTCATCATCGCCAGATTTCTGAGGTTTAGCGACCGAGAAGAAGTTTTGAGTCAAGCCCGCGCTAATCCGGGATTAAAAGAAAAAGATTTGTATGTGTACGATGACCTGCCGAAGGATCTGTACGACTTGAGGAAGAAGCAAGTAGAAAAGTTAAAGCAAGCAAAGAAGAATGGTTTCTCTGCTCGCTTCAGCAAGTCACAACCGGATAAACTTTTTGTAAATGGTAAACATATTGCTCCGGATGAACCTATTTCATAGATTTTCTGACGTTATTGTTTTTTGTTTTCTTTTTCTGCTATGATAATTTCTTAATTTTGCCAGAAACAACTTTTGTTTCAATTCAAATTAGATAGCACCTAATAGAACACACCTCGTAGAATGATATGTTAATTAATAGGCTAGTCGAAATATGCTTTTGTAAATAAGAAGCCACCTCGATGGAGCATACCATCTAGCACGCCACTCGGTAAGAGTTAATAGGATGCCCACACATCGCGCTTTGGGGCTGTTGGTGAGTAGAATGTCCAAGTATATTATATGTGTTTTTTTTGTGTTGTAATTACTTCTTATATCTTTATTTATGTTCCTCCCTTTGGGGAATCTTTGTTTACTTCGACCCTGTTATTTTAACTCGAACTGCGCATAGGTATGTTCTCTTTCGCCTTTACTCACTTATAATGTTCTTAGTCGTTGTCACTCTATTCACTTGTATTATTGTCAAAACTTCGAAGCGGCGGAGGTAGATTTTAAGATGGTTTCTTTGAATGCTCGAGGGATTCGTGACTTTTATAAGAGAAAATCAATTTTTACTTGGATTGAAAAACAAAAAGCAGATATTGCGTTCCTACAAGAAACATACAGCACACCGGAAGTTGTCAGCGAATGGAAATTTCAGTACAGGGGACAAATGTTTTACTCTCACGGCTCCAACCACAGTAGAGGAGTTCTTGTACTTATTAGTGAGACACTTCAATTTGATGTAATATCTTTGAAAGAAGATATTCACGGCCGTTTTATCGCTATACAAGCTCTTGTCCAGGAAGCGCCCTTCTTATTACTTAATTTATACGCACCTACAAAATGCTCAGAGCAATGCGACTTTTTCGAAATAATATCAGTTCTGGAAGATATGAATACAGATTCCAGTTACAAAATCATATTGGGTGGTGATTTTAACGTTCATTTTAACTCGGCTCTTGATAATTTAGGAGGAAGGATGGTTGCCAAATCTTCAGTCCAAAACATTAAAGAACTCATGCTCGCACATGATCTGGTTGATATATGGCGATTACAAAACCCCGAAACCAAGCAAGTCACCTGGTCTCAAAAAAACCCTCCCATCAAGCGTCGCTTAGACTACTGGCTTACAAGTGACTCTATTCAAGATTACATCTCTAAAACTAATATTATTCCTGCAATTAAGTCAGACCATTCAGCCATAATCCTTAAACAGCTTCAAAGATCGTCCTTTTGGGCCATCGTACTGGAAATTCAACTCCAGTCTTCTCAACGATGAGGAATATGTTAGTATGATAACATCACAATATCCTATTTGGCTTGCTGAATTTGCAGATGTCGTTGACAAACGTGTCTTATGGGACCTAATTAAATACAGAATAAGACAAGTAACAATTCACTACAGTAAGAGTAAAAGCAAAAAACGCAAAGCTCGCTTGGCTGAAGCAGAAGAAAAAGTAAAAAATTGTGAAATGAAATATACCGTATCGCCGTCTGAAGATATCTCTGCAGAATTAGAGCGGTCGAAACAGGAATATGAGTCTCTCTATGACTATATTATTCAGGGTAAAATCATTCGATCTAAAGCAACCTGGTATGAGAAAGGTGAAAAAAATTGCCTCGAGCTATTGCTTTACGCCTTGAAAAGGTTCTACCGGATATTATCAGCACCGACCAATATGCTTATATAAAAGGCAGAACAATATTCGATGCCACTCGAACCATTGATGATATAATGGAATATACCAAACTTACGAAAACGTCTGGTATTATGACTGTCTTCGATTTCGAAAAAGCTTTTGACTCGATCAGCTGGACTTTTTTGATCAAAACCTTGGAATCTTTTGGTTTTGGTGAGTCCTTTATAAACTGGGTTAAAACTCTTTATACCAATATTTCCAGTTGTGTACTGAACAATGGTTTTTCCACGCAGTTATTTGAGGTACAGAGAGGGGTTAGACTGGGAGACCCACTGTCTCCATACCTTTTTATTTTAGCCTTAGAGGTACTTCTCACAAATGTTCGAGATGATTGCAGAATAAGGGGTATTGTGATTGGAAACAAGGAAACTAAAGTTACAGCTTTTGCCGATGACCTGACTTCCTTTGTAAGAGACATCCCATCTTTTAAAATACTGTTAGATACTCTTGAGAGAATTGGAACCTGTTCTGGGTTGAAGCTAAATAACGATAAGACGGAAGCTCTCTGGCTCGGTGACAATTCCAATAATGGTCAACTACCTAATATAGACGAAGACAAAGTTAACAAACCTATGAAAATCTTAGGTATTTACTTTACCTACGACTGGCGTAAGAAACAGGAACTCAATTTTGATGCAATTTTAACTTCTCTAAGCAAGACTTTAAACAGTTGGCAATGGAGAAATCTTTCCCTGTACGGAAAAATTCAAATAGTCAAAACGTTTGCTATTCCAAAATTTATGTTTCGAGCATCTATAATTCCTTTAAACAAAGATATCTTAAAGCAAGCTAACTCTATAATATATAAATTTGTTTGGAAAAACAAGGACAAAATTAAGCGTCTAGCCTTAATTAGCGATTACGAATATGGAGGCCTATGAATGCCTCATATAGAATCAATGATCGATACCCAACGTATCCTTTGTCTCAAAAGTACGTTGACAAATATCCTAGCCCATGGAAACACTTCCTTACCTATATCTTAAAGAACCAGGGCGGAAAATTCATCATGCACTGCAATTTTAGTGTGTCGGACTTACCAAGGGACTTACCTAAATTTTATCTTGAATGCTTTGCTGCTTGGTGTAAGTTAGCACACAACAATATATTAACTGAGAAGCACGTTCTCAGCAAAATCCTATGGAATAATTGTTTTTTGAGAATCAACAAAGAGACGGTCTTCAGTGAAAAATTGGTTTCTAAAGGTATTCTCTACATTGGCGATATCCTATCAGTGCAAGGCAAGCTTCAGCCATGGCTGTTTTTTAAAAATAAAGGGCTCGTGTTGAATGACTACTTACTATTGCTTGGCATTTATAATTCTTTCCCCGCCCCTTGGAAAAACATCTTAAAGTCTTCCGATTCCACTCTAACTTGGCAAAGCATCGACCCAAAAGATCTGGATTACAGTATATACATAGATGGCGACAATGTGAAACTAGAACAACTCACCACGAAAAAACTTTACTGGACACGGGTAACAAATATTCAAGTTCCCCCCTCTGCTCAACAAAAATTCAACAATTTATTTAATGGCCATGCTCTTGACTGGAAAAAAATTTACATGGTTCCACACAAGGCAACCATAGACACAAAAACAAGAAGTTTTCAATATAAATTACTCAATCGCATTGTTTTTACCAACAAATCTCTGTTTAAGATGAAATTAGTCGATTCTCCTATGTGTACTTTTTGCGATCTCTTAGAGGAATCCCTCGAGCATCTCTTTTGTAACTGCAATTGTAGCAAAGAATTTTGGATGTCTGTTGTTTCTTGGCTAAATGGTGTAGGAATAGATTTAGATCTGTTAAATGAATGTGATATTCTTTTTGGTCTGTTACACACACGATCACACTGGCTTCTGCTTAATCACATTATTATGGGAAAACAAGTAATATGTCAAAGTCGTCTAAAAAATGTAAACCTTTACTAACTCATTTAAAAAACAAACTAAAGAGTATAGGAAGAATAGAATGCAACATTGCCATAAGAAACAATAGACAAGAAATACATCACAAAAAGTGGCACCCTCTAGTGAACATCAGTTTAATTTAAATCGAAAACAGAAGGAGAACACAGCGTTCTCCAAATCAGGCGGTAACCGGTAAAATTTACCGCTTGCAGCACCACTCTTTACCGCCTAACACCGCTTAGAAATGTTCAAATTCAACAGCTTAATAACAAAGTTATGCCAGTCGTTGCACCAATGCAGTTGTGATCAAAAATAACTGATAGAATAGGAAGAAAATAAACAGCAAAAAATGCAATATTCACTTACAACTTTGTGCCAGTATTCTAATTCAATATTCTTTATTTCTCTCCACCTTCCAAATCTTTGGTTGCTGTTATCTTTCGAAAAAAGACTACGTTTTGGCGGGCTTTCTTTACAATGATTCGGCAGCAATAGCTGCTCTCCTTTCATTTTGTCCGTTCTGTCCATTGACAATGAAAGAATTCACAAGGCAAATAGGTAAAAAATAATTTATTTTAAGTGAGAAGTATTACGGAGAAAATAAGCTTACGTGTAGTTGATTGCTAAGTTTACCGTAGCTCACGTGTGGTGAAGGGAAAGTCAGCTTTTGTTGTGAACTTCTTCTCATTAAGTTCGTAAGTGTTTAAAACGAAACCCAGACAGCAGGTTAAAAGAAGCGTCTAGAATACGACCCTTCAGCGATGCCATTGTAAATGCTGAGTATTCGAAGCAAAGAGAAAAGTAGCTGTAGCGATTTATAGCAAAGATGAGACGAGAGCGCCGGTTCTTCAAGTACTCTCCTTTAAACACTGGAAGAAAATTTTATACAATTTTTTCTTATAGGATGTATAAAAAGACGACAGAACGGCCAGAAAAAGTTCTTGTAAAATAAAATTTGACCAGCATGTACACTAGAAAACAGCTGAGATTCACCAGTAGTTCTTTACCGGTTTGAAAAGTTCTTTTACCTGCTGTGCTGAAAACTAGGGAGAACCCTGGAACATCAGAACGTCAATCTTCAGTTCAGTTTTTTCCTCAACTATTTATTTATTTATCTGTCTATTTATTTATTTATTTATTTATTTATTTATTTATTTATTTATTTATTTATTCTTTTCATTACTTGGAATACAGTCTCCGACTTTGTGTAAATGTAAATGTAACGTAGTAGTTAACGTAGTAATGTCGATGTAAGTAAGTTTGTAAATGTAGTTGTATCTATGTAGCGTAAGTAAGTTAATGTTAGTTTTATGTACCTAGTGTCTGTAAAAAAATGTTATTCAATAAAAAAAAGGTTTGATAAAAAAAACAAAAAACAAAAAAAACAAAACAAAACAAGAACAAACAATGAAGAGGGCAATAGCCATTGATAATTAACACGTATACCTGAACCTTACGCGGGACTAACATAATTACGACAGTAATTAAAACGGAACTTCAGAGTTATGGGCGTGCAGAATGATTGTAGCTTTAACCGCAAAGCGGAAAGCAAGATTTAAATGCTAATTCGAGACGCAACCAAAATAAAAAAAAATAATGTAGTGTCCAAAGGATACGGGAAAAAAAATTAACAAGTTTGTGAGGACTGATCTTGTAAAGGACTGTTCATATAGTGCCTCCTTGTCTTGATGTTGAGCAAGTTCTTCTGAAATTGGGGGCGATTAATCACCATGTACAATATGACTGGCTTCAACATTCGATTGCCATTTTTTAGGAATTTTGTCAAACATATTTCTTTCATTGACTAGTAGCCGGTCGCCAATGATCGCCGCCTTGGTACCTTCGGTTCCCCTTCCTTTTTTGAGCGCTGGAATTAATATAACATAACATAACATAAATCTTAATAAAAACACAAGAAAGAGCCAAGTAAAGGTAAGTTATTACTAAAAAAAACAACAACAATGACGTGTATAAAATTTACCTGAACATAAGTGGGAATAGTTTTTCATCTTCGTCACTGCTTCCATCTGTGGCAAAGCAATATGGGCTGTTTTTTAATAATGCTACCACATGCTCTGCTCAGGGGAGCAAGTGCTTCCTTTACTATGGCAGTTGTTTTTGTCCTAATGGTAAGAATTAAAAAAGTTTACATTTTTCAGTCAATTATGGAAATTGATTGAACGTAAATTCAAATATTTTAAAAGTAATTTTAGTCCATACAGATCTTTGTTAAATATTTCATCAGGCTTAAACAGCATTTTGAACTAGTTTCCAGTGCTGTCATGTTACCTTGCACAGCTAAATTTTGAAGCAATATCCGAGTCAGGGAACATCTGTTTGAAAAGAGCTCCAGCATGGTCGGCAGCACTCAAGGGTACCGTATTTACCAGAGTATAAGTCGATCCCGTGTATAAGTCGACCCCCTATTTTTGAGGCCATAAACTAACATTTCGTTTCTGGGTAAGAATCTTCCTGGAAAACTAACCCTGTGTTTCTTAGAATTTCCTTTCATGTAGAGGTACTTAATGAAAAAGTCATGGCAAGTTTCAATGTGAAGTTTATTATCGTGCTTACGCGAGCGTTTTTGCAACACATGTTTATTAGGCATTTTGTCCATAATTTTTGAAACAGGCTTAAAAAATCAAACGCACTAATCAGAAACGAACCTTTGTAATTGTGGAGAGATAGTAGTGGCTTTAAAAGACAAGCAAAACACCAAGTTACACCAAAAACCTTTGAAAATGACTCGATAAACAAAGTGCCAAGCTTGCTCAGGGTACTTGGTAACCAAGCTACAAAATTGGTGAAGTACTGGTAACTAATAACTACATATGCTTGCATCATGCCAGGTTACTAAGTAGCGAAGTTCGAAGCGAGAAAGATCATGCAGAAAGATGTTTTTCTCTAGTGGATTTTACAGCTTTATGGAAACTGTCAGCCCTTTATTGAAACCTTGTGACAGTGAGTCTCTACAGCATTCAGGTTTATATTAAGCTGACAAATCGTAAGGAATTCCAACTTGAACTGCTAATTTAACGACACGGCAAGGCGAAAGGACATTGTAACCTGTACTGTTGTTTACACGATGGTTGATAACATATAAAAACAATTGTTATGCTAATTGTGCAGAATTTATTTAACTGGTGCTTGGGTTGAAAATTTTGACCCATGTATAAGTCAAGGGCGATTTTTTAGACCGATTTTGAGATAAAAAAAGGTCGACTTATACACGGGTAAATATGGTATGTTGTGCTCAACAAGGAAGCTGGTGAATAGCATCTCTGATTTGATTTGCTGAGTTAAAAGAAACAAAAAACACCATTTTTAAAAAATGTTTAAAGGAAATTTAGACCAAAAAACACTTTCAAAGCTCGAAAAACTGCTCCAAAACTCTGTGCATAATTGCAAATTGGTGCAACCATTGCCGTTTTATCACTTTTACCCCTGATGAAGGCTGTAGTTTCAGCAAAAATGTTGGGGTATTAAAATTGTTTTTACAACATTTCAATTTTCAAGATACGTTTAAGTGTCATTGTTAAGTGGCTTGGGTACGTAGTCTTGTACTCCCATTTCCTTTCATCTAACAACAAGTTTACTGATTTTAAACCATTCTCATATTAAGATAAACACTTTTTCTGAACCAATCCCTTGAAAATATTTGATATTTCTCTTGTTGTATACAGCTTTGCTGAAATGCTACACATGAGTTAATTTAAAAAACTGCACCTTTATAATAAAAAATGCATGGTAGAAATTTTGAGTTTAATTTTGTCAATAATGTTCTTGTTGAATCTAGTGTTATAAAAATGAATGTTGCAGTGTTTACTATTAATATAGCTTGAGATCAGGTACAAGTGTTGGAGGCATTTATTAACTAATCTTTTAATGTGTTCCTTTCGTTTCTTCGAGACTGGCTTCCATCCCAGTCCTCTACATAGTACTTAGGCCACAGCCAGGTAGCTTTCAATGTGTTTATACCAAGGCCAGTTCCATATTTATCAAACATCCACTGAGTATGAACTGGAACAAGATGACCAATACTCCAGACTGTGCATGAAACTTCATCACAGAAAAGGACAACTGCTGTGAAGTAATCATGGCTCATTTGTTGCAGTGATATGAAATATAGAAAACCTTGAAGCACACTCTCTCAACTTGATTACTATGAAGCTTCGTAATCAATTTAGGGTTTCCTGAATCCCCCTTGATTGCATCTACCATAAACATGAAACCATGCAAGACAAGTTTAGAGTCTTTTCTAGTTAGTCTGTTGAAAAAGTCCTTATCTTTTGGCCTGTCTTCTAGGGTCCATTTCCCTATGTGCTTCTTTAGGCATCCAGCTTTGAGATCAGACACTTATGCTTTGAAGTATCTGAAAATTGCACTTGATGGCTGTAGATCTGAGATTTTTGTTTGGGATGTTACTCGATGAAATTGCTAAGTCTAAAAGCAGTGACTGCAAATGTTGCACTCCATTATTTTTCAAATGGAGAGGCTCAAGAACTTTATTGTAATGAGTACCAACGAGAGGCTCAATTTCCTGTCTTGACTTCTTGCTTGCAATGAACTGAGTAACTTTACTTCTCTGGCTGGACTTGGCAAGGTTGAGAGATATCTTATCCTTGAACTTTGAACCCTGCTTAGCCATGTCCAGTCTTTGTCGGTATGGCCAAGATTTCCCCTTGCAATTTGGCATGTTCCATATTTGCCATCTAATGTGGTGTAATCTGCCTTTGATACATTGGCAAAGCTTGAAAAATAACTGGCAGAATTGCGAAGTTCTCCATTAAAGAAACAAAAATTTCATGTCAGAGGGAGCCAATTGAAAAGTTCTACCATCACCAGCTGGTAAGCTTTCAAACATTCATCAAAGTATTTTAAATACTTTGATTCTTCATCTGACAGTGATTTATGGTGCCTTCATTTTGCATTCCTTCATTGCATAAACTATTGTTTACATGAATGGTCAGCTGCATGGCTGAGACATCCCTTGTCTACAACCAATAGCAACACAGCCCTTCAACTTCTTTATCGCAATGAGTACCGAAGAGAGGCTCAATTTCCTGTCTTGACTTCTTGCTTGCAATGAACTGAGTAACTTAACTTCTCTGGGTGGACTTGGCAAGGTTGGGAGATATCTTATCGTTGAACTTTGAACCCTGTTAGCCATATCCAGTCTTTGTCAGCATGGCCAAGATTTCCCCTTGCAATTTGGCACGTTCCAAATTTGCCATTTAATGTGGTGTAAACTGCCTTTGATACATTGGCAAAGCTTAAAAAATAACTGGCAGAATCGCGAAGTTCTCCATTAAGGAAACAAAGAAATTTCATGTCAGAGGGAGCCAATTGAAAAGTTCTACCATCACCAGCTGGTAAGCTTTCAAACATTCATCAAAGTATTTTAAATACTTTGACCCTTTATCTGACAGTGATTTATGGTGCCTTCATTTTACATTCCTTCATTACATAAACTATTGTTTACATGAATGGTCAGCTGCATGGCTGAGACATCCCTTGTCTACATGCATTGTTCTGTTGAATCTCTCACATTGTGCATTACTTTTGGGGGTGGCAAGGTGTGGTGCGTGATTTCTTGATCCCATAAAGTCTGCATAGTTCTGGTCTGAATGAATTCTAAGGGGAATTCCATAGCTGAGAAACCATTCTTTCACTAGGACTTTGGCTGTTGTAGTAGCTTTCTGATCTCTTTGTGAAGACATCCGTCATAACAAGAACATTCTCTCTTTCATCAGCTGCTGGTTCAAGGACTGTGAAATCTATCGCTAGAATTTCAAGTGGTTCCCATGGGTGGTCAAATCCTAATGATTGGCATCTTTGATAAGGTACACCATTCACAGTTCTTGATCCATTTCTCTACATCTGAGTACATTCTAGGGCAATAACATTCTCGGATCAGGTTAAGACTTCTCTCTAATCCTTGATGTCCCATCCTAGTGTGCATGAGACCATTTTGTCTTGGACAGAAAGCTTGGGAAAAGGTAACCGTGGCCAAACAACACAATGAAGAAAAGTCCTATGAAGATGAGAGACTGAGAGTTGACCTTATCAAAGGAATGGAGTAGACCCGAATGAACAGCCCACCCCATCAAGACCGCTGGAACAGACTTCCAGTTCTCCACCAGCAATGACTAAGAACAAGGATAAGGTCCCAGCCGAGGCTAACAGGCCACCTGAGACACCTAGTGCAAACCAGCGACTGATGGAACAGCAAATGCCACCTACTGTTGCATCGCAATGTCCTTAGCGAACCATCAGAAAACCTGCCTATCTTAAGGACTTGAGGAAACGTTTTAATTCGTCTTGTTAGTTTTGTAGTTTTTATTTTTTTAGAAAAATAATTGTAAAGCGCCTTAGAACTTTAGTATATAAGTTTTTATATAAATTATTTCTTTCTTGTGAAGAACGTATTTCGTAGAGCGCTCAACTCATTAAAATGAGGAGCAGTGACAATAACTTCACAAGAGATCAGGCTTCAGGAGTAATCATCGTTTTATTGCAACAGCTCTGTTTCGTATGGACCAAAATAATAAGGTCCACACTCATCAGGCAACTTCAACGACTGACCATTAAATCATTTATTTGGCAGTTAAATGCGAACATTTGAATGGTTTCTATGGCAAATGCGTTACATTCAAGCTTATTGGAAACTAATCGAATGGTTTCTAGGTAACAGATGCATTATAAACAAGGTGTTATATCTTAATTACGTTACTCTAAAGTTCTGAAGTACTTATCGGTTTCTGTGGGGGCATGAACTTGCTAATTCGTTTCGTCTGTTAAGGCTACACAGCCCTTTTTTACAAATGATAATCAATTTTTCATGCAAACAAAGATTACACTTTTTGCTAACGTTGCTGTAGGGGTTACATTTCGTTAAAACTTTCCATTTGATTTGAAACGGTTTCTTTGCATCCTGCAGATTCCAAACATGTTTAGACAGTTCTGTTTCGTTTCTTCATTTTGAGTGTCGACAGGATGTCTGATGATTTCTGTAATGTTCCTTAAAGTTTGTTGCCAGTCCCACGTAAGTCTCAGTTGTTGTCTCGGTGGTTACTGTGGCTTGATAAATGACGTTTGTTTGAAGGCATTTTCCTTCGAGTGGGCAATCTGGTTTCTTTCTGCAATTACAGGTGTTGGGTTGCTGCGTTGGTGTATTTTTTTGAAAGGATGTTTTTGTTGTGTGACGAGATGATTGATTTCATGTTTTGCATGCATGAGTAGCTCAGCTTAAGTGTGTGTCTGTTGAAAATCTTGTGGAGCGGATGGTTCTTTGGAAAGAATTTGTTGACGATGTGAAGGAACTTTCTACCAAGGTTAGTTTAACGTTTGAAGCAAAAAGTGGGTTGTACCATGTGATGTTTCTTGTTCGCTTTCTTCTGTTTCTCGGAGGTGGCTCTGGTGAAGGGTTGTATGTTAGCTTGTGGTCATATCCACTTTCTTTGAGTGCTTGTTGGTAAGGGGTGATGGATTCGTCAAATACTTCTTTGCTGGATGAGATGTTAGTTAGCCTTTTGTTAATGTTGAGTGGGATGTTTTTCAGCAATGCTGGGGGGTGGTTGCTCTGTCGGTGGACGTACAATATTTTGTTATTGGGCTTCATGTATGGCTTGTAGTTTCCATTAGTGAGGTTGAAGGTTATGTCAAGAAAGTTAACAATCTTTTTGTTGGCGTCAATTGTGATCTTAAGGCCATTTGATTTAAACACATTGCTGACTTCTTGTTTGGTCTTTTCAATTTCCTTCAGAGTGGCTTTGCAAACTGCTAGGCCTTCGTCATGGTACAGGCCAACTTCATCTTTGAATTTGGATGCGATTAAGGACAACATGTAAGCTCCTATTAACTCACACGTTTCCGCTCCGTCGTATGAGCCCATTGTGACATCAAACATGTCGTTTGTATTCTTCTTGGTCCATGGAGAGTTTTGGTGGTAAAGGAGGGACTTTTTCGCGTGGATGATGATATGGCGGTCTTGTTGGGTGATGGTAGTGAATCTTGAGGCGTACTCTAATGCATTCAGTAATAGGTCTTCAGAAATCGATGGATAGAAATCGCACACGTCAAAGGTGATAAATGCGTGTTTATCCTTTTCTGGAATTGCTTTAAACCATTCCATGGTGTTGCTAGTACTTTTCCACAGATTCACTTTAGTCGCTTGGATAATTTCTTTGTTTATGTGGTCGAGGATGTTTTTACTGATGATGCCAATTTCAGATTTGCTTGGGTTGATAAGTCTGCAGGTTGGGTTGTTTACGAAATCTGGTTTGTGGTCTTTCAGTGTTATGAATGAGGCCCTCGGTCGTCAAGTTTAAGTTTTTCCGCAATTTTCTTGTCTTTTAAAGTTATCATGTCCGGCACTTTGGGGTTCGTCGTCTTGTAGCTTTTCGTTACGTTTTTGTCTACAAGTGTCACATAGTCCTTGGCTTCGGTCTTGTAATAGTTGGTTGTTTTGTCTGCTTTCACGAAGATGTTTTTCTCTTCTCTTATTTCCTTGACATCTTTACTGAGCTTTTTCTGATTATTATTATTTGCGCAGTAGGGCACAACAGACTAAGGACATTTTGATAGCAACTGGACTTGACAAATGTTTAGCGAACATTGACTGTGTGATTATAGAGATCATTTTAAATCTTGATCTTTTAAGAATTGTTTCGATTCCCAAACAAAGGGAGATATTACGTGACTAGTGCATTTTAGTTACATACGTCATATCCGTAATGTATTCTTATCATGTTACGTGGTCATGTGTGATCAGTTGAATACATTACGACTTCAACACAGACAAAGTGTGTAATTCATTATGTATTCAGTTTTCAGTTCACACATGCGCAACATAGTGATAGAATTACCCAAGGGACACTTGTCACTACTTAGTATCTTAGCAACTAAAAGCAGGTTCGAAAATCAAGTGCTCAGTTTAATGTCCGCTAAAAACCTGTTTCGACTCCGATTGAACACATGGCGGCCTCAAGATTGATCTCGCCGCTTCGCTGCTTACACATGAATGTGCTGCTCGAGGACAAATTGCTACGCTGTGTAGACAAAACACCAAAACCTTTAACTGTTTTGAAAGTAGGCTTATCGTTACAATGAATATTTTGTAAACAGACTGGCCATTAACATTTCAGCGTGACATATGTCTGGCTATCTTCGACATCTTTGCGCAAAAGCTATCGGACCTGTTGTGCAGTCATGAAAAGCCACGCAGTAAAAGTCTGTTTGTTAACTCGGTGAACGTTTATTACGCTCAAGTGAAAGTTTCACAAAAGATGGAAGAATCGATGGCAATATTTGCAGTGAATGTTTCATCTTTCAGTTCACATTCAACAAAAACTCGGTAGAGTTGTGATTATGCAAATACATAAGCTTCTTCCAGTTGTTTATTTAACATTTGAGCGTGACAGCAGTCCGTCTATTTTCGCGCTTCGCGAATAATAATGCGAAGTCACGAAAAGGCTCAAAGTAAAAGTTACTGTCTGAACGTTTATTATGATTGACTAAAAGTCTCACAGAAGATGAAGAAATTGATGTCAATATTTGCAGGGAATGTGTGATCTTTTAGTTCACATGCAACAAAATGCCGACAGAGTTGTGATTATGCAAATGTCGGCTTCCTCCAAGCCAGTTGTTTGTTTCGACTAGAATTTTTGACTCGCTTGTGGTCTTTGCGGATAACAATTAAAGCTGTTTTTCGATGTGCATTTTCGTGAAATATTAAACATGAATGCATCAGACAAATTCAAACATTTGAGTATTCACTCTTCCCACCTATTTGCGGTGTTACAATAGCGGCGACTCTAAAATGTAAACAGTGGCAAAGCCACTTCCTCCTTTGCCATTCAGCATTGTAGTTCCTTTGACCGGCATTTTCTTTTTTGAGATTTTTGACCATTTTTGGCTGCAAAAGGTTTTAGCGTCTTATCATTCTTTGATTATATGAAGAATTGTGAGAAACAGCTGAAACAGATTCGTGAAACATCATCGCGCCGATTGTTTACACATAGGCGCTTGCTTAGATTCGCCGTCAGATAACAAAAACTTCAGTGCCAGAAAGATTTCGCTACCATTTGAACCGATAAGAGGCTAGATTTCAACTTCTTGCATATTTTCGTAAGTTTTTGCAGGTACACACCAAAAACATGAGGTTTTAACTTATTTCAACCGCTTGCTTGTTCTTGCGGCGCAAGAATTAACTTCTTTCGCCTCTTCTAACAGGGTTCGCACAGTCTTGAAAAGTCCTTGAATTTTGGGGGGAGTCCTTGAAAAGTCCTTGAATTCCATTTTTCCTTGAAAAGTCCTTGAATTTCTGTGTAAGTCCTTGAAAAGTCCTTGAATTTTCTTCAACTTTAAAAATAGTGGCGTCGAAACCAAATTGCTTTGCATAGACTATGGTATTCTTTTCCTGTGTAAATTAAAGCACCTTCAAACTCTAAAACACGAGTGTAAAAGCAGCCAATAACGAGAAAAGACAAGAATGTAGAGAAGGAGATGGAGCAAACACATTTATAGCATTTAAATACCATAAAGAATGTAGAGAAGGAGATGGAGCAAACACATTTACAGCATTTATATAACATCTGTTAAATTACCTCCCTGGTAGGGGGTCCTTGAAAATTCAATTTGGTCCTTGAATAGTCCTTGAAAAGTCCTGGAAAAATGGTTACGATTTTTTGTACGAACCCTGTCTAATGCGTTTGTTCTGTGCATTAAAATGGCTTCCGGCTATTCTTCGAAAGACATGTATGCACTAAATGTAACGTCAACCTTACCACTGGAAATATTTTCAATGCTTGGAACGCAAAAACCGGTTTTGAAAATAAGTCCCGAGTTGAGACTCGCAATGGGACGTGATGTAAAAAGCATTGAACGTTACTAAGATACAAGGCTCATAAATATGCACAAACCCCACTTGAGTGGGGTTTGCTGAATTACACACTTTGTCCGTGTTGAAGTCGTCATGAAAGCGTGCTGAGAACATAACAATCTGCTGCCATTCCTTGTGTCAATTGATACGATACGATAACATGGCTCAGATCAGGTGGTACTGGAGTTGCTATGTTGTCTGTGAACACTTCAAATTTAGAACCAAGAAGGTATGTTCAAAATTTATCAGTTACTTCCCATTTCATTGCTAGCAATTCAAGCTTCATGGAGCTGTAATTTCGTGGGTTCTTTTCACTTGGCCTCAATCGTCTGCTGGCATAAGCAATGACCTTGTGCTGACTATCCTGATCTTTGGATAAGACTGCCCCAAGTCCTTCATGACTGGCGTCTGTTTCCACAAAGAATGGCTTGCTGTTGTGCGCAAATCCAGTCAATTTCATCTTCAATGCATCAAATGCTGTTTGACATTCAGAATCCCACCTCTTCACAAATGGGACTGTCCACTTTCAACTCATGCAGGCAGTTGTTAACTAATTGGTGGGGTGATCCGGCAATCCTTGCAAAGTCTTTGACAAATCTGCAATAGTAACTGAAAAATCCAAGAAATGATCTCAATTCCTTGACAGTTGTTGGTGGTTTCCATTCTGATGCAGTTTGTGTCTTCTCAGGATCTGTTGTGATACCATCAGAAGAGATCTGATGACCAACATACGTGACTTCACATTAAAGGAAGTGACAGTTCTCTGGTTTAAGCTTTAATCCATGTTCTTGGAGTCTTGTGAAAACTTTCTCATCACAGGTTTTGGATTGCACAATGATGTTGTCAAGATACATGAGCAGTATCTGAAATATGTAGTCATTCAAGCAGGTTTGCATAAGTCTCTGGAAGGTCGCAGGGCTGTTGGTCAATCCTGTGGGCATCCTGTTGTACTCGGAGATTCCAAACTGTGTTTTGAAGGCAGTCTTGTGTCTGTCCTTTTCATCCATGGCAAGCTGATTGAATCCGTTTGCTAAATCCATGGTTGAGAACCGCATTGCACCTCCAATGACATCAATTCATTCTTCAATTCTTGGTAAGGGAAACTGATCTCTCACTGTCTTGGAGTTCAGATGTCTGTAATCAATGCATAGCCTCAGGGATCCATTTTTCTTCCTGACTAGCACAATAGCTGCAGCCTAAGGACTATGGTCTTCTCCAATAATGTTGTTATCCCAGAGCCTTGGAATGTGGTCCTTTGCCTCTTAAAAATGGTTTGGTGGTATTCTTCTGTAAGGCTGTGCAACTGGTACTTGATCAATTGTCGGAATCTTGTGCTTGACTGTCTCTATTTATCCAAGGCCATTCTCATTCTCTGTGAAGACACTTGCATGCTTCTGGAACAGAGTTTCTGTACATTTGACAAATCAATTGTACAAGTGAAGGGTTGCCTTTGTTCTTGCTCGGTTGTGGATTTTCTGACGAACACCATATATTCATTTATTGAAACTCTCAAAGTCAACAGTGTTTTTAGCATCCATAAAATCATTTATCTCATGAAGTACTCCTATTCTTTTGTGGGACTGAAGCCAGACCTCTTCATCAGTGATGTTCACAACTCTTACATGAAGTTGCCCATTAACTACATGACTAACCGTATTTATGAAAGTAAGGTTTCCTGGAGTTTGTACCCTTAATGGCTCCACAAGGGCATCTGGTTGTTCTGACAAAAGAAACATCTGGCTGCCATTTTTACAAGGTTCTTGCAGTTGGGTGATGATGTTCATTCCTATCATGCAGGCGTCTTGCAGGCGTCTATTTCCTAAGTTAGTTATTCCCGCTTTTTTGAGCAATTGTTTATAGTCTGAATCCGCATCGTTAAAAATAAATCTCAAAATGCGCTTGTTGTTTCTCTAGTTTTTCTGAGTCTCAAGTTTTTCTGAATCTCAAGTATGAATGCCTTGTATAGTCGTATCAAAGTGTCACTGGAGAGAAGTTTACCAAATCTCGTCATTACACTGAATTGATTGTTGATCTTCTTACAAGTGGTAGCAAGGTGTTCCCTGATGCTCATTTCATCATCCAAGGTCATGCCAAGCAGTTCAATGGAATTCTCTACCAGAAAAGAGAACTTGTAATCAGTTTTTCCCAGGACCATAGCTTCATGTTTATCAGGATTTACAATCATACCGTTATTGGTGTACCACATGTTGGCAGTATTCAATTCATGAAGAATACGCTTGGCTAGCTCCGCAGGGTCGTTATTGGAGTCGTACAATTGTTCGTCATCTGCATAAGCATTCAGTTTTACAGATTTTATGTGGAAGAACAAGTCATTTATGAAAAAAAGAAGACTGCCTTGTGGCACACCCCGCTTGATCTCTTTCCAATTTGAAAATCTGTCACCTATCTTGACACGTTGTGTCCTACTACTTAAGTAATCTTTTAAGAGCTTACAACAAGTGTCGCTAAGGCGATAAGACTTCATTTTAGCAATATGAAACACGTGTGGTATAGTATCAAAGGCCTTTGACAAGTCCATAGACACAACAGTTACAATTTCCTTGTTGTCATGACTTTGTTTCCAGTCTTCACTTAGCTGGATCAGCGCTTTCTCACAACTGTAGTTTTGTTTTCTGTATCTTAACCACCCACAGTCACAGGATACTTCAATGGAACCAAGCTATTTTGCAACCGGCACAGCTTCAAATATATGCTGATGCAGTCTCCTTAAAGGGAGCCGCATTGAATAATCGCTTCGGATTTATTGATGGAACTGTCTGGCCAATTTGCAGGCCCACGGAGCACCAAAGTGTGGTGTATAATGGCCATAAACGTGTCCATGCGCTTAAGTTTCAGTCAATTGCTCTTCCAAATGGACTCATTGCTAACATGTACGGCCCTGTTGGTTAGTATATTTTGTACTCCAGTATCTTGTTTTTGAAAGGGCGTATCCCCCTCTTTGCACAAAAAATGCAGTACATATGTGGGATAATTGGTAACAGAGGGAGCCCCCCTGAAGCAAATCCAGGCTACATCATTGTTTTGAATGTCAGTCAACCAACTACTTTATAGTCATTTTTTTAAGTAAGAAAATTACATTTTTGCTCACCATTTTTGAGTTATTTTTTCAAAAAAATAACTCTTAGTCGGCGCGATGAACCGTGTAGTCAGTCAGTCAGTCAGTCAGTCAGTCAGTCAGTCAGTAAGTCAGTGAAGTATGTTTGTTTGTCACACCAATCAGGTTTGAGGTACTATATCAGAACCAATTAAATTGCAGTTTATAAAGGGAAAGTAATTTGACACAGTTGTAAGCAAGCGATTTCATTCGAAGATTTTCGATTTGTAGGAGGCGGAATCGGTGAGTTGTGA